>LGRX02013765.1:0-15059 GCA_001247695.2 Cymbomonas tetramitiformis
TCTGGCGGGAATACGGGTTACCGTACGACGTTTTTGACATTACCCTCGTTTTCCTCGTCAAATTTCACCCCAATTTGACTTCTCCATCGCTTGGTTTGGTTAATTTTTCGAGGAGTTACCTTTCACCCACGAAACCCTATCGACGCGCCTTCCAGATTTTGCAGACGCAGAGATCATGGCCTCGCTACGCCAGCGTGCGCGCATGGCCGCAGTTCGGTCTGCACTGGACTTGCTTCGACGACAACATCTTCCCTTTGGCTGTGGTCTGGTGGCGCCTGGTGGTGCTTACACACCAAGCACCAAACTCGAGTCCATCGCGTTCGCCATCAACAACGAGTGCTTTGAATCCTTCGACTTCGTCCCTCCACTCCCTTCGCCCTCGCCTTGCACCCCACCTGTTCACCATCTAGTGGTGTGTGGTGATGTTGCCACGCCCACTTCGCCCCTCACCATCGTTCCTTTCGAGCCATTCCCAATGCGCTCAATCGCGCCCCCTTACCGCATTTTTCACCTTCCACCTCCCCAACCCCTTCTCATCGACGCATTCGCTCTGGTGGTGCCAGGCTACTTTTGGCTTTGGCACCGCACAGGAGTTGGTTGATTCGTCGTCTGGATGCCCCTCGACATCTTCGAGGACACCGCCGCCACCACTTAGTGAATACGCCACATCGCAACCGACATGTTAGTGAACTAGTCTAGACCTTCGCCGCAATTATCTTGCAGAGTGACACCGCATCTTGCTAGCTGTTAGCTAGCTGCAATGGTCCCTTGAACTCTGACATTAAGTGACATTGGGTTTAGGTTTTAGGGTTTGCTTGCTCTAGGATTGCCACTCACACCTTCGGGGTGAGGTGGTGTCACGGGGAAGCCGATTTCCCCCCCACTGTATGGGGCCTGCTTCTCCTTGCGTCACCCCTCACTGTGTGTGGCATGTGTCACCCGTGACCGTGCCACCGTCACGTTAGCCTTCCCTGTTTAGACAGTCCGTATGTCTGTCTAGCCAGTTTATGCTATCACATTCCGAGCACCCGTCACTGTGTGTTTTCTGACTGCTTCGTATATATATACACCTTATATATATACACCGATATCACCGTTTCTATCAAGGTTCTTAGCACCATAGGGGTCCACTAGAGAAGACTGAAGCCTCTCCTCAAGAAGCTTTCCATGTTGTGCAGACACCACACTCGCATTAGGCGCGACGCCTTCCATGTTCATGCTAGAGTCGAGAACCATGACCCACTCATAACCACACTTAGCCGAATTACTGGTATCACAGAGGAAGAAGTTGTTGAAAGAGCAAATTTGTTTTCCCTTAACCTCCCTTGAATGATTATCATCTCCACCCCCTCTCCTCTCTCAAATGAGTACTAGATAAACACCCCCTCCTTTTTGGTGGAGCCCCCCTCCTACCTTGGCTCGCCCCTCCACTCCCCACTCCGCTCCCTCCACCCCCGCCTTCACGACCCTCCCCACCACCATCCCTCCTCCGCCTCGCTTCCGCCCCCGTTTTTCCATCCGCACAGATGCAACCTCGCGGCTCCACCTCCACCTCCCTCGTTGCTTCTCCGCCGGCACGACCTTTTAGCGCTCTGCGTAGTCGTTTGCCGTGCCGCGGTTTCCTAGGTTGATATGACCTGGGTGAGCCCTTCGGGGCGCGCTATGAGCATGATTCCAGCTCCCTCTGTTCTTCAGTTGCCTGCTTGCAGGATTACAACGGACTCATGACTTTGTACCGGAATACCGCAGTGGAAGCGTGGTGGGCCCATAACCTACCGGAATATCCAAGTACACTAGATATCAGAAAGTCCCGTACTCGTGTGGATAAACTGTATAAGATAAATAAACCCTAAGCTAGATATACCCGGACCGGTCTCGGACGGTCTCGGTGTCTAGCCTACCTGTGACACAGCGTGTGTCACAGTACGAACCTACAGATCAGTCAGTAGTCCAGTGTTGGTCCTAGGGATCTGTCATAGGGGCCTGACCGGGACTCCCAGTCAGGGCTGCCTATACAGATTTCAGCACTTTGTCATTATTCTCAGCGTAAAATAATGTTATATTATTATTATTACAGTGAGTGTTTTATTATCGGTGCGAACTGTGAAATGCTGACTGCCTACGTGGTACCTCGGGGCGAGGGGTGAAACAGGAGAGGCTGCTCAACCCCACCTTACAGGGGGGTGAAAGTCAGTGTCCCCATGAATCGCCTGGGACCGATTTTTGGGACCTGCGGTCTCAAGTGGTCCCCCCGGGAGCTACGCTCCCAAATTTGGGAGCTGCGCTCCCAAATCGCCAAATTTTCTGAACAAGCTGGACCGTCATCGTCAGCGTCATCGTCATACACGATACAGTTACAAACTCATAACAACAGTTACAAACTTATACAGTTACAGTCTCAGGCTCTAGACGATACTCATACTGTAGAGATAAAGGTCAGTCGAGTGGAGTGGTGACTGGTGAGCAGCAGACACGACAGCGACAGCAGCAGCAGCCCGAGCGACAGCAAGCAGCACGCGAAAGCAGCTTGTTTTACAAATTCGTTCGGGGTACAAATTAGGTGCAAATCAGCATCGGTAGTTCAAGCAATACCCCATATACCACACATATTTATTAAGATGTCGACAGGCTCGTTCGGTTTCCTGGGGTTAGGGATCATGGGGACTCCGATGGCAAAGAATCTTCTTGCTAAGGGATTCTCGGTAACTGTATGGAATCGTGACTCTGCCAAGGTCCTCCTGCCGCACCGGTCTTGAGCGCGAGTTTTCGCTGTGCGCCTGAAACTGCCTTTAAGATGTGACATCTTCACACAATCGCTTCATAATTTGTCATCTTCCTGTCTCATGAGCAAACTCGGCCACGCACCGTCAGTGAAGCCATGTTTTGAGCTTTGCGAGTGCCCATACAAGTATTTCGCGAGGTCACTTTATAATTGACTTGCTCCTCGTGGGACGGGCACAGTGCGCTTCGTTAGTCGAAGCTGGAGCAAAGCAGGTGCGCCTTTTGGTCTATGGGGATTGTATGTCCGGCGTTCCTCGGCTCTTTTGCGCTGTGCTCTCGAAACTGGTTTTCCCGTGACACGAGACTGTACATGGAACGGCCCGACTCCTGGCTATATTAACCCTGTGTCTTGCACGCATCAGCTCGCGCCTGCCCGGGTTTCAGCTGTTTGGGGTCTGTGCGACGAGCCAGGCCTCCAGCGCCGCCGAGTGTGTGGAAGCAAGCTCCATTACATTCGCCATGTTGGCTGACCCAGCTGCAGCTTCCGCGGTATTCCTCTCGACGCTTTCCACGCGTGAATATCGTGTTTACACAGAAGCTCCGATTGAATGAGACTTTCTTAGTCGGTGCACTGTAGTATCGTTGTTCGTAAAGTTCCTGTACCTCCCCATGAAGCTGCTGCAGTGCTTGGCGCGCGGCTCTGGCTTATGCGGCCTTTTGAAACCGATACGCGAAGCCGAGCCTTTGAAGTTGCCCCTCCAAATACGAGCGGGTCCTGTGGATCATGCCTGTTTAAAGTGGAGGTGCGCCTTGCCTGGTGATCGACTCAGGTGGTGTTCGGTCCAAAGGGAGTCTTGGAAGCTATGACCGCTGGTAGCCTACTCACCTTCGATATCTCTCGATGTTGAAAAAGCGTTGCGTAATAGAATCGAGCGAACAGAATTTCTGCCGTGCGATCACTTTCGCGAAAAGAAAAGGTGGCACGTAGCCAAGCAAGGGCGAAGTAGTCCCCACCTGCTCCCACTCCACCTCGCTGCATCTGAGACAGAGCTCCGTCTTGCCGATGTGAAAGTCTTTTTGTTTCTCAGGGAAGTCTTATGTTGACGTGTCGACTGTTGACGACGAGACTGCTCTCAAAATCGGAGAGGTGACTCGTTTTTTACACCTCTCTCCCCCACGACCCTTCCAGCTTGCGTGGCGGCCCTCAGAAACGTGACGCAAAGGAAAGGTTTGATTTACTCACTTTCGTGTTCTGAGTATTCTCTCTCGATCGAAACTGAAGGACCTCACTAACAAGGATTAGGGCCATCACTATCGCTCGTGCGTGACCCGATAATCTTTTTAACATGTTTTGTGTTCCGTACTGCGTAACACCCCCGCAAACGATTTCTCCAGACCTTCGCGGTCGAAGGTACCGTCAGTCGTGTAGAAGTCCGCAGGTGAGCTCGTCGGCTGCTGACTTCACGGAAGCCATCGCTATCGCAGGCCATCACCGCCAAAGGTGGAAGGTTCCTGGAAGCCCCGGTGTCCGGATCAAAGGGCCCTGCTGAGCAAGGTGTGTCCTGCATCCTCGTACGATCTGTGTGGAACCCGGAATGAACTTGTCGTTACTCATGATCTCCCACACCCCACAGATTTGCCACCGGTAACAATCTGCGGGATTCCAGGAGCTTCGGCCGGTCGCCTCAGCGAATAATGCTCGAGCTTGTGGCAGTGGGTGTGAAGGTGGGCGCCTCTTAGTTGGCGGACAATGGCTATTTACTGCCACCCGTGAGGCGTGCCGCCTCTCTTCGGAGTCGACAGCTCCGGGCGATGGCTTCACCAATGAAGGTTCTCCCACGGGTCCCTCCGACTGGTCGCCGGGAGACGTGGCGCGGGGAGGTGGTGCGGTGCGCTGGCAGGCCAGCTCATCTTCCTTTGTGCAGGCGATGAGACGTTGTACAGTGAGATCACTCCTCAGCTGGATGTGATGGGGAAGAAGTCCTTTTTCCTAGGTGAGCACCAGATCACCTTGTTGCCGAGTACCCGTGACACTTGCCAAGCCTGAAGTGCCATTGGTAGCACCGTGCCAGCCCTGTGAATCATCATGTTCTGGCATGCCTCAAGTGGTGTGATGCTTGACGGCGGTGGGCAAGGCTGTGGCATTGTAGTGAGGAGTGTGATAATGGGTTTGACTCAGGAGCTGTGGGTGCTGGAGCCCGCATGAAGCTGGTGGTGAACATGACCATGGGCAGTATGATGGGTATGCACACTTTTTACAATCCGCGCCCATCGCATAAACTCTCTGCCGAGCGATTCTGGTGCCTTTATCACGCCGGTGAGTATCCTTTAATGGTTAGTACTTGTGGATAGCAGGAGCGTTTTGTGAAGGTATGGCATTGGCAGAGAAGAGCGGATTGGAACAGTCCCAGTTGCTGGAAGTGCTTGATCTTGGCGCGATGGCTAACCCCATGTTTAAGCTAAAGGTGCGCACTTGCAGACATCTCTGTGCTGGTGCCGTGACGAATGATGTGCAGCAGCATGCGCGCCTTCTACTTTATATGCCAGCGCAGAGGACGATCCCTCCCGACAACACACTCACCATTCATGGCCGATGCATAAGGTTTTGCCATTACATGTCTCTTGTGTCATTGTGCTTGGGCCAACTTCAGTGCCCTGATTGGTGTGATGTGCGCTGGGTGGTGCCCCGTTAACTGTGTGCCACTGCTATGATGCTCATTGAGAAGTACCATCCTCATTCTTGTTTTGCACCTTCCAAGTAGGCTGCGCGTTGGTGCGAACTATCTCCTAGGAGTTGTGCACTTCTCGACATCTTTACTTCTTCTGCACAATTGCAGTGTGAATGCTGGCTTGATATTCTTCTGGGTAAGGGGAAATCTGTGGTCTGCGGGTGCAACCTCAAGTGCTTACGCTCATTGTGATCGACTGAGGTGAGGGGTTTTTGCCATGACACTGGGTATTGTCACAGGGTCCATCAGTCATGAAGCGCGCCTTTCCGCCTGCCTTCCCGCTCAAGCACGCCCAAAAGGATATGCGCCTTGCGCTCGCCCTCGGTGCGGTCCCAATGGTCCAAGTCTTGAAAGGGGGTGGGGTTTTCTGTTAAGCGTAATAAAACATTACATGCACTTCATTGGATACAGGATTGAATGATGTGCTGATTCTACTGTGCAGGTGACCAATTAGGCCAGCCTCTTCCCGTGAGCGCCACAGCCAACGAGGCATACATCCGGGTTCATCCCTTAACCCATCGAAGCGCCTGCCACCTACCTTCTCGTGTGTATATGTGATGCCAATTGCAGATTATATGCATTTGATACGAACTTCGATTCGAGAAGCTCATAGTTTTCTTACTTTGGAAAGCAACATAACTGTCAAAGCTCTGGCTCTGTTTCGAGAGCAAGGTAAAGTAGGATGCATGCCCAGAATTGCAGGCATCAAAAGAAGTCCTGGTTAATTACTCCTCTGCAGGCACATGCTCTTAGGACCTATGTTCAGTTTGACTACGGTCTTTTACATGCTGATGAAGTTGAGAATGCAATGGGTTCATTGGTCAGGCTAAGGGTGCCGGACATGGCGACAGCGATTTTGCTGCTGTGTATGAAGCCGTCCAGACAAAACCTTAGAAGAGCCAGAGGAGAGCTAATGCCGTCATGTGTTCCGTGGACCACGTATACGGATGGCACTGTCACATTATGCAGAGCCTGTATAATGGTATTGATTTTGATTTGATGAAAAGGAATCAAAGGTTGTTATGACATGACTCATTTTTCGACTAATTTCAACACATGACGACTCATATGGAATTGTTGCCAAGTTTGTACCCCCGATATTAGTTTTCAAACCTTGGCCCTGTGCTGACCGTGAATACGCCATGTGTCATCTTATCGAACTCATCCTTATTCTCTCAGTTCGCCACGTGTCAATCGTGATTTTATTTATACTGGATACCCCGTCTAAGAATGTAAACGGCAAGTGGAGACACCGTCCACATCGGACAAAAATATTTCGCCCAAGCATATCCGTTCCGAGCGATAAACTCAGAGTTCAAGTAAATGTATCTTGTGCACGTATATTTAAAATATACATGTAGCGCCTGATGTCTGTGCACAGACAAACCGACAGCCGTCTCTCGTGTTTTCGTGGCATTTATATCGTCGTTTAGATAACTACAGTTTGTCGTTTCTTTATCAGTATAGAACGGTTACATAGTACGCTGAAAAATCACACTTCCCAAAGAGCAATGCAGTATGCAGGTGCGCTCGCGTTTCCATCGCAGAAATCTCGAGACATTTCGAGTCGTTTGGGAGATTGGGGTCACGAAAGGCTTCTCTGATTAAGCCTTGCTCACGAAATAATATGTAGGCCGCCGCCGCATCCCTTGTCAATCTAGGGAGCCTGCATCCTGATGCGTCATCGCAGCAGGAGCGCTTGGGCATATGACTACATGCACGACTCAGATATGACGAGAGTCGTAATGAGTTTTGAAAAATTATTAGAAAGTTTTGCGATTTTTCTGGGCTCGATTTTATCATTTTGCATTCGAGCAAAACATTCGCGACCACTTCCATGCTTTGGAATGCTCATATGCTGTGGAAATTTCAACAAACTCATATTCGAGCGGCAAGCACGTTTCGCTGAGTGTTAAGCAGTTTGCAGGAGGTGCTTATAGCATGCGCGATGGTGGGTACGAGAGGATAAATCCTGCCATGGCTAGTGATGTGGCATATAGAAAGAAAATGTTTTGTCGCCTGCAATGCATATATACGAGCGTCGTTGGCTTATTCAAACGATCTGCGCTATTTCCTGGCTGCGGCTTGCGGTATCTAACACGGTGTGTGCGACCCCGTACGTCAACACCTGCAGCGTCCGCTTGCTCGCGTATTTGAGGAATTTATTTGTGCCACATAGAGATAGCGCGGCGTCAACCAAGCCAGCGCCAGAGGCGCACATCGTCGTTCATTGATCCTGCAAAGCTTCCGGAGGTGTTGCCCCTTCTAGCCGACGTCAAGGCAGCGTCTAGGGTGAGACTACGGGACGATGCCATGGAACTAGAAACTGTATCAAGTGCGCCACTGGTTTCATGGGGTTCAAGAATACCTAGAACTGCCCAAGCTGATGCATCCTCGACAGGTGCGAAACTAATTGTCGCGTGTGTGCGTGCGTGCGTTCAATAGTGCTGCGAACGTGTCTTCTGACGTACTGTACCCGACGTGTAGTGTTGGATGGCATCATACGTCGATCGATGTCCACAATCAACATGCGCAAGCATGCATGCGTTTACTGTATGGCGTATGCGGCCGTGAGCGGCCGATCGCAGCACCGATAGCGTGCATATATGCTTGAACGTATCGGTCGAAATAACGACAATGCACTTGATACTCTGATGCTCCATTGCCAGTGTATGACATATATACCGCATTCGTTGCATGCCTTCAGCATTTACATTATACATTCAATATTCATAGCGTGATCGTATGTATATAAACTCAATAATGGTCCACAATGCAGGAATTTCATCATCAGCGCCAGCCTGCGTCGAGGAAGGAAAAGTTCTAGCACCGACCACAACTGCACATGCAACAACCAACGATGACGATAAGAGGCAGTTTGGTTGGCGACAAGAACGTTTACAGTACACGTTATTACAGTACGCACCATCACGCCTTGCAAGCGAGTATTATCTGAAATATCGACGCGTTCACATGGTATCGTGATCACAAATTATGATAAATAATATGGTTTATCGGACCATCAAATGTTCACCTGCGAATCAGGTTTACTTTCACCGACAACACTCATCCGGGTTTTTTCGACCCGCATAGTCTACGTAGATTTGTGGGTTTTAGACAGATGCTGTAAATATGCCTACTATCACTCCGGGTTATGTAAATTTACAACAGAATATAGCTTATGTAAATTTGCCACATTCAAGATACAAACGGCATGTATACGGGAAATATGCACCCTCCGCATATTTTCAAGAAATATGCGTCCTCCGCATATTTTCGAGAAATATGCACCCTCCGCAATCATACATACTATCACTCCAGGTTCCGTAAGTATGCAGCATATCACATATCGTGTAAGTATGCTGCATATTTGTGGATCCGGAATAGTTGCGGGTAGTATGCATCGCGCATATATATGTAATATATTTGCATTATATATGCATTATATATGTATCACGTGACGCGCTGTTGTGTGTAACATTCAGCAGTAGATATATTGCACGGCTGAGTGCTACTGTCTCGATGCGTGGCCCCAACAGGTTATGCCGAAATTCCGCGGCAAGATCGAAACATGCTCGGATATGATCGAAGCGCGTCGCCAAACAGTATTCAAATGCTCGGAAATATTGAAAGGCAAGAGACACGGTGTTAAAAGATAAGCAAATCTTACATATTTCAGATTCTATTACAGTCTATTACGGTCATATCACTATTACAGTCTATCACTGTTACTATCACATATACAAACAAGGTCACAGGCACGTCTAACCTAAATTTGCTAAAGCAACTCCGAATCTTGGCTCTCCTTTGCTCAGAAAACGTGAAACTTGCACCTGCGAAAAAGGCAACTGCACTCAGCATACGGAACTCATATTTCACAAGATTCACCTTCGGCGCACTGCGCCGAAGGTGGTGATGTCGAAACATCACGATGAAAAAGGAATTGTGCAAACCTGGCATAAAACTATGAGCATGGGGACTTTTAAGGAAAAAGAAAACTCACCTGTGTCGTTCCACGTTCGATGAGTGCTTCCGCAGGGAGACCTCTGACGTGTCTAAGCCTGCACACGTAAGAAACGCTGAAATTAGTCAGTGAGTCACAGAAAACAAACAGCGAGGATAGTGTGATCGGACTAGCAAATGCGAGAGATTTCTGTCCAAGGAAGGAGAAGCACCCGCAAAAAGAAGAGCACCCGCCTTACCAACTTCAAAATTGGAGCCGCGCCCCAACTACTACTTTCTCGCGAGTTCCAGCGAAACCAACCTGTAACATACACAAGTCGTATGAGCGTGTTCTAAAATTTCAAAAAGTATCTGAAAAAGGACGCAGCACGAAAACGAAAAGAAGACTGACGGCTGACAAGACCCGCTGCTGGGCGCACGTTCGTCAGCCGACAGTCTCCTTTAACTCAACGGCAATCCAAAATTGTTATGAGCATTCGAACTCTTTCTCATGAATTCTGGTGCGCGAGTCAACGCGTCATCCGTCAGTCTGTCAGCGACGCGACGGAGCGGAGCGGAGCGGAGCTACAAGTACGTGACACGCGTCGCGTCGCGTCGTGGCAAGTTATGTCATGTCGCTGTCGTGTCATGTCATGTCATGTCATCACATTTTCATGTCGATGTCGCTGTCATACCGCGCGGCGCTAGCGCTATGAAGACCATCTGAACCGCAACGAGCACTGCCCCTCAGCCTTAAGTGTTAAGAGCACTGTGTTTTAGGCCCTAAAAGCGCCCACTTTCCACAATCCACTATAAACCATCGTTACACACCGCGCAATATGAAGACAATTTATGCTGATGGTTCGCGCCATCGAGCTGATAGAGGCCGCAAACACTTCGCCGGTCAAGGGTGGCCCGGCGGGTACACGTAACGCGACACATTTTTAGAAGTCTCAAGCGATTTTATTTGACCCAATTCGAGATTTCTCAAAACTAAAACTCGTGGGGTAAGATAATTTCGTTACACCATCAAATTCTGCCGAAAAGAAAATGCACTGCAAAAATATTCCGGAAACGATTAGCGGAAATATTCCGAGTCGTCACGCGAATCGTCGTGTGATAGTGGAGATGGGAAATATTTTGGAGGAGATGCCAAATCTTCGGGAGTCACGCGAATGTCACGGAGAGGAGAGTAATTCCGGAGATGAGAACTTTTCCGCCGGAGTCACGCGAATGTCACGGTGAGGAGAGTCATTCCGGAAACGACGAGAAATATTCCGGAGATGAGAAATATTCCGGAGTCACGCGAATGTGATAGTGGAGATGGGAAATATTTTGGACGAGATGAGAAATATTCCGGAGTCACACGAATTTCACGGAGAGGAGAGTCATTCCGGAGATGAGAATTTTTCCGGAGGAGAGAACTATTCCGGAGTCAAACGAATGTGATAGTGGAGATGCCAAATATTCCGGAGTCACGTGAATGTGATTGATGTGAAAGCAAATAATATTGATATATATGCTTGTCACTAAAAATGAAATGCAGCGCGGTAGGGTTTCGGCGGTTCGGTTCTCGGCTAATGTCAGATATAACAATAAAGATGGTCGGACTTAAGCTGGCAGGACCGTGACACACTCGCGGAGCAAACAGGCAGGCACTGCAAGTGACATCCTACCAGGCGAGGGGTGACACAGGGGGCACCACTGTTCCCCCCTTATGGGGGGAGAAAGTTGGCACTCCCATGAGTGATAGTGGAGATGGGAAATATTTTGGACGAGATGAGAAATATTCCGGAGTCACGCGAATTTCACGGAGAGGAGAGTCATTTCGGAGATGAGAATTTTTCCGGCGGGAGAGAACTATTCCGGAGTCACACGAATGTGATAGTGGAGATGGGAAATATTCACGAGATGCCAAATATTCCGGAGGCACGCGAATGCCACGGAGAGGAGAGTCATTCCGGAGATGAGAAATATTGGCATAGAGGATGAGGCCGAGGAGCCACCGCCACCAACACTATATCAACCTTTTCGTCTATCAAATACCTACTCAACACACTGAATTTTGGCCTGTGGAAAGGATAAGTATGTAACAAGTTAGGGAAATGCATCGTTTCCGCCGATCGTGCGTAGCCTCAAACCGATAGTGTCATAGTTTTCGATATATTACGCCTATCGTGCTAATAAACTATATACCGAAATTTTTGTCTATGCAAAACCTATTCAGCACACTAAATTTCAGCCCGAAAGGATAAGTATGTAAAAAGTTAGAAAAATACAAAAAGAAGAGTATGTAAGGTATGAGCAAACAAAAGCTCGCGTCAAGATAAGTTATGATAAGTTATGACTGTATGAGTGATATGCAAATGGTATATGCTAAGTTTAAAGCTTGGATGACTAGTTGCGGTATGCTCGAATGACAAGTTCGGATGCTCGGATGGCGAGTGGGTATGCTCGGATGGCGAGTGGGTATGCTCGGATGGCGAGTGGGTATGCTCGGATGGCGAGTTCGGATGCTCGGATGGCAAGCTTGCCTTTTTGGCAAGCTTGCCTCTTTAGCTCACATGCTTGGCTCTTTAGCTTCACGATCCTGAGGGAGCGCTCTCTTGCCAGGCAAGGGGCTCTTGCCCTCGGTTTCGTGAAGTGCGCCACAGCAATGTGATAATTCACATGCTTGGCTCTTTAGCTGCACGATCCTGAGGGAGCGCTCTCTTGCCAGGCAAGGGGCTCTAACCCTCATTTTCGTGAAGTGCGCCACAGCAATGTGATGAAAGGTGGCATCTCAGGTCCAACTGAGATCTCCGAACTTGGTTCGGCGCTCTTTAGATTTGAGCTAATGCCACTAAAATAGAACGATCGACGACTCATACCTTCTCAATTCCATCCATTGGAACGAATTCCTTCCTCGCGCTTTGATATGTGATGTCCGGAATTTTGGCCTACCATGGAAGGCCTCCTACTGTGGCACAGTGTGCCACAAATACAGGCCCCATGGACGATTTTCGTGAATACTTCGATTATGAATCAAACGAAGTAGCTACATGTCGTAATTTTTCACGGAGATTAACGTGACGTTCTCAGAAATTTCGTCAGATAAACGGTTGCGGTAGAAAAGCGTCGCGCTGAAAAATCTGCGAGTGGAAGAATACTTAGTTTGGCCAAAAGGAAAACGCAAGTTTCGGTAAAATTACCCAATTGAAGTGTGTGAAATAGAAACATCTTGTCTCTTTCGCGCTGAGTTTTGCTGTGAAAGCAGTGCAACCCTCAGTTGCCAATTTGAGTTCCCTTTAGCGAGGGTTTCCAAGCGACGAACAAAATCTTACCTCGCGCCCTTATTTCAATCGCTTGATATATTTCCGCAAGGAAGCTGCGTTTAAGAACGCAGTGAACGAAATCATTTCCTGCTGCTGCTGCATCTTTGACCGCAATTTTTGAAATTATCTCTGCATAGAATTCGATTTTATTTCTGCCTCCGTCGGCGCATTCTGCATTCAAATTCACCGATGACCACAACGAACAGACCGGGTGATGATGATGCATGTTTTTCTTCACTCGACTGTCAATGTCCCTGAGCGAATGTTTTCCGCATGAACGGCGCATTGCGCCCGATGGGCATCATTTCGATCTCCAATCACGGGACGGCGCTTTGGTTCTTCGAGCCAAGATGCTGCCCGATGCGACTTTCGTCATTTGTCGAATAGTGGACGACGATAGACGAATTTCGGCAGATCCCAAATTGCATCGGTGGTCGGAAATTATGTAATATTTATATTTCCACGATGATCCGCATGACTTATCCATTTGCAGCTCATCGTATAACTGTAGTATGATAACGGCCGAATAGTGTATATGCTGATTTATAGGATACTGGACGGACAACAGAAGAACTACAGCCGATTTCAAATTGCATCAGGCCACGGAATTTATACACTAGTTATATATTCGCGATGATTCGCAAGACTTACCGATTTGCTGCCTGCTGTACTATTGTCGTAGGATAACGGCCGAATCTTGGATACGACGATTTATAGCACGAGCTCGTTCACCGTATTTCCTTCATGTGCAACGCGAGTCACAAAAATATGAATTATATATTACACACGTTTCAATACGGTCGAATCCGAAAAGTGAAAATATATAAGAACGCCACGATACTCACCGATCGGTTCCGGAAAGCGCGTCCAGTGATAATTTAGTATACTCGACTGATATCGTAAACCTCGTGGATAACGTCACTCCTGAATTCTGATACGAAAAACACGTTTCATGTCATTTATACAGTCTGACGTCACTCGTGTATAATGATTCAAAAATGACTTGTCGCGAGGATTATGTTCCTAAAATGCACCCGAATCGGGTTGTGTCCCATATACTGGAGTGGCACGATTCGAATAAATATGTTAAAAAACTGCACACTCAAAAAACCCGGATGCTAAGATGGTATTGCATCGATCAGCTTTACATACGCACATAGAAGGTTGGACCTAATAAAGCAGCGAGATTGTAAAACAGGCTGCATATGCATGCTCACGAACCGTATGCAGTTTTTCTATTATTCATGCATGAGTGAGAACAAATGCCAACACGTGCGAAAAGCAGTACGCCACCGCCGTCTATGGTTGCCCATTAACGGCAAGTTCAGAGAGAAACACCATTAAACTATCGTACCATTACAAATATTCTCTGTAAGCTAGTAGGCTATTCATTCACTACAGGTATGAAGTTAACATAACGCTGACTATAGCGGTTTTAAACTACACATGCACAAACGGAATTCTCTGGGCTGCGTTCACATGCGCATACGGATTTCTTCGCGCTGCGTTTGTTGCAAGCTTCCTGCTGTCAACGGGATGTCAAAGTAACACCTGCAAAATACGTGACTGGCAGTCAGCAGTCGAATGTTAAACATGAAGGGGGGTCACTTTCGGCGCGGTGCGCAATGCAACAATTCACAGATAAGGTACTTCTAGCCTCTTCTACGGAAAGGCGCATATGCTTTCAAACTGGCGTCTCAACTCGACGGTCTCACTCCCGACGACGTCACTCACGCAAGACTCAACCCGACGATCTCACTCTCCACGCATGCGTGCAAATCAAACTGATAAAGTACAGGCGGCTATCAGAATATCACAAACCACATCCGGAAAAGTGTATAATGTTGATTCCACGTTGGAACCCGTCGATCCAACGCCAGCGTACCTTTGCGGCACCTACATTGATCGATAGGGTGTCGGTTGACGCCGGCATTGATCGATGGGGCGTCGGGCCAACGATGGCATCGGACATGCGACGGAATTGTTACACATCGATTCTACGATGGGATTGTTTATCGTCATCGAATTACAGGTTGTTGATCAACGCATTGCACCATCGATATGGTCCTATATGACTACATCCGCGACTCAGACATGATGCTAATAGTGGTGAGGCGATAATGGCCCTAAAAAAAAAAGTCTGGGCGGGCGAACATTGCTCGAGGGGCGGGACCCCGGCGGCATGCGCCAACGCCCGGGGGGCTACGCCCCCCCCCGCGGCTTGTACGAACGTCTAGGGGGTTTTGTGTGCCCCCTAAGAAATGCAAATTTTTAGCCAGGCCCCGCGCCCGAGCGCCCCGCGCCCGAGCGCCCCGCGCCAGAGCGCCCCGCGTCAGAGCGCCAGGGCGCCGGT
>LGRX02013766.1:0-10074 GCA_001247695.2 Cymbomonas tetramitiformis
CTTGTACGCGAAGAACAGGAAGGTAGGTTGTTGGGAGGAGTTTAGGAGGTGATGCTCTCGCCATGGTCTCCCAGGACCAGTGAAGATCGTGGCGAGTAAGGCGACCCCAAGGGATGCGGTATTCATGACCGCCAGTGGAGGATAAGGTGAACACGGTATCGGCAAGGACGTTGGCATGGTCAGAATGCATGTTGGGGCAAAGAGGTTGGGAAACTGCTGGCTCTGTGCGAGCCTCCGCGGTGCTCGCATGCGAGGCAACCAAATGCGACGCAAAGCCGAACATGCAGCGCGCATGCCCACGAAGGGACATGCGTGAAAAGCAGGACATGCCTCACCAACAGAAAAGCAAGTAGACAACGGACGGGTTAGGTTAATTAGAAGTCTGCGTTAGAGAAGTAACGTCGTTCCACAGCAAGATCCCCGGCGAGTTGCGTCCATATACGGGAGTCCATGTCTGTTGTAAAGTACCCAAAAGAAACCGCAATTGCTAGTGGGTGGGAGCCAGCGCCGAAGATGGGCTCGGAAGGTGACAGGTAGATCTAGAGCGTGTTCCTCACACAAAGAGTAGAACTCCAAGCGCCAGTGGCGCACGCGAGGAACGGCGTAATTCGTCGTCTGTCGAATGGACGCAGGGCTATAAGGACGAGCAGCTTCCAGCTCCGCGTCTGGAGGGAGCAGTTCAACCGCCATAAGCGCAGCCACCAACCCGGAAAACAGAAATGTTTACAAGGAGGTACTCTAGAAATGCAAAGGGTTTTCGCGCGAAAAGAGAATCTCATGTAACGCACGCTGATGCAGATACTATTTCGCCAGAAATCGCCGACGAAACGAAAGCGACGACGCTTGCGTCACGCCTTGACGATGTCACGTCGCGATTTCGGGTCACGATGCCACGACCTGGTCATGACATCCTTCCCACCCAGTGTTCAATAGGCTTTATCGTTGGCAAAACCATCAATTTATTTCTTTGGCAGATCTATTGGTTGGGCTTGGCTTCGAATGTTTCCAAACCCAATACATGCTAAACAGCGAAGGGCTTCCCGTGCTTTCTAGCGCACGTAACTGCGTAGAAATATTGCAAAGATATTTATGTTTGATATATTCGAAGCACAAGGTCTAAGAAAGTCTGTGCGCGAAATGGTATACCTATTTCTTTGACACAGATTTTAGCGTGATATACAAACTCATAAATCTGGGTCAAAGATAATATAATATGTTAACTTCGCGCACTAGGTATCGCAAACCTTGCACTTCAGAAAAGTGAAATATATACATCTTATCAATATATTTTGCAAAGTCACGTGCGCTGGAACTCACGGGAAGCCCTTCGCTGTTTGGCATGTTTGGGTTTGGGTTTCAAACCCAAAAGGCATCATGCCAGCACGCGGCCGTCTTTAATATACTCAACGGCTTGCCACATGCTCTTGAGGGTGCACTGATATTGATATGAACAATATCACTGCCAAGTTTCTTGAGAAGATTCTCACGAAAACCCCTATTATGCAAAGCCGCAAGTGGTTGAAACCATCTCAGGACACACCGCACCAACTTAGCTTGCAGTCGCGACTGAAGGCTAAGCTGATGCGGTTGCGGATGGGGCCAATCGATAACTCAAACGAAAGGTATTCACCTAATGAATACAAACGCTTTAGAATCGAATGGTGGAAAAAATTATGCTTCATGCTACATGCAAAAACATTGTTTAGAAGAAGGGGTTGTGCCAGACGCAAAATATTGCACACGCTGAACCGCTTGCGCTTGTACCTCCGGGGTACCTAGTGATAGTTCATAGTACAAACGATAGATGGCATGCGACATATAATATATTCCCCAAAAACAGGACATAATTTCTATTCCCCATTTAGCACTTTTCTATTCCCGAATCATTATGCTACCATTTTGTACCCGCCCGGTGCATGCTGGGTATATGTGTACGCAATCGAGTGCGTACACATGCACCCCGCATGTAGTCTACCGATTTCGTACATGTGTACCCGAGCGTGCACGGGGTACACGTAGGTACACGTAGGTACACGCCAGTCCTGTTTTTCGGGTGTCCATTTCTGAAGGAATAACTCAATAGTTTACATTGAAACTTTTCAAGGATGTGTTAGTCACTTATGACCTTGACATATACGTTGTATGTGAAAATGTTGCACTTTTTTACAACTCGGATTTTCACTGAGTTTTAGGCCCCAAGCAAGTTGGGAGTGGGTAGGTACGTATGCGATGCCTTGTCCTGTTGTCCAAGCAAGTGCATGCCGGGTACATGTCGGGTACAGGTGTCCCTAAATTTGTAGGGCGTGTTCCTATTACCGGACTTTCCTCAGGCGAGTTGGCGGCCACTGCTGCGTGAGGGAGCTTGGTATGGATATCGTGGAGGTCATCCAGAGGACGAACGAACACGGTGAGCCCAACAGGATGTTTACCTCGCCCGGCGAGGAGAGAGGGCGTCGCTCGGCCTTACAGGAGCTGCCGGTCCCATGGTCTGTGCTGGTGGTGTTGGCCAGGCCACAGAAACCAGCCAGCAGGAACGGCCACGCGCGAGAGGCCTACTGCCCAACCAGCGGTCACTCTCTCAGGAGCGGCAACAAGGGTTCGGGACGACAAGCTAGGCGTGGTGGAGCCATGGGTGTTCTTGCGGGCACTCCGGGGCGGCCGAGCACAGGCGCAGTGAATACCTCTGCACCCTGAAGCAGGAGCTGCTGGACACTCAGCACCGTCGCAAATAAGAACACTTCAGGCTGGTAAGCGACGTGCTCTGGAGGGTAGCTGAGGGGCGCTACCAGGTGGTGCTGGCGCCGGACTCGCCCCTTACGTAGAGAGCTGGTAATGAGAGAGGTACGACCCTCGGTGGGTCACACTGGCCGCGACAAAACTCTGGATCGGGTCAGGCGGCACTTCTCGTGGCCGCGGATGAACCTGGACGTAGCAGAATGGGTAAAGACCTGCGTGACTGCGTGACTTGCCGGCAAGGCTACCCCGCCCATGGCGCCTGCTGCAACCGCATACCGTGCCAAGCAGACTTTGGGAGGTGGTGAGCATCGACTTCGTGACGGGGCTTCCGCCACGACGCAGTGAGGGGTGACTGTCTTCTATCACCACCTTCGTTCACCTGCAAGCTGAGCAAAATGGTGCACGTGGTGCCCATGACGTACAGTGCCAGCTTAGCGGAAGTGGTGGTCAAATTGTTCATGGACACAGTGTGTAAGCTGCACGGGGCACCCATGAATGTCGTGTGCAACCGTGATCCTCGTTTCCGAGATGCAATGGCGCAGGAGTTCGTGCGGCTGATGGGCGTCAAGGTAGCTAGCAACACCCCTTATCACCCTCAGAGTGATGGGCAGGCAGAGCGCAGCAATCACACAGTGGAACGCATGCTGCGCTGCTATGTGGTGGAAAATCAGGAGGATTGGGACCTCTGGGTGACCCCCGTGGAGTACGCCATCGATGACTCTGCGTCAGCTGCAACTGGGTACACTCCATTCGAGCTGGTGTACAAACGATCATCTGAAAGTTTGACGTCGATCGCCGTTTTGTATGCAATGGAGCTGGAAATCGAGGAACGGTTCAGAAACGCGGAAATCGCAGATCGCAAATTTCAGTCGTTCGATTTTTCTCATTTTGCCCTTCTGCTTTTTCTTCGCAGCGTTTGCGGAATGCTCTTTTGCAGAGCTCGCGGGAGGGGTCTTACTGCCTGTGTTGACCGTGTTGACCGTTATATTGCACAAAAAGCACGATACTAAGCATATGCATGCATATAATAACATTCCTGGTAAGACTGTTGGTACCAAGTAGGTGCTGAGGATCCGCTAACGCATTCTTCACATTTTCAGATTCCACTCAAGCGGGCAACTTGCGCCCGGTTGCGGGAGTATGTGTTTTCACGCAAAAGCTGATTCGCAAGGTGATTCGCAAGAATAACGTTCGCCTCGCTAACCGCATTAACAAAAGTAAAACAGAAATGGAATGCTGAGGCTCTTGCGCATCGATTGCACTCATCGGATATACCCTACGAGCGAGTGGGGTATAGCGGATGCTCGATTGATGAGAGTTCGGGGGTGTGAGCGAGCCAAATCCCACCCGATCTGAGAGATTGACTAAGTCCTTGTCAGTAAACACCAACTGAGAAGCATGGACCTACCCGTATGCTTCCTTAGAAGCATATTAGTAGGTCTGAAAAGACCCCGGGCGCAAATTTTCATTTTTGCGGCCACGAAAATTATTACCCTGAGGCCGAAACCCTGAATTTTCGATCCCGCGGCTCCGTTGCGATTTTATGCGTGGTGCTTTCAGATGACCGTTTGTACGGACACGCGCGGGCAACGCAGTTGGATTTCTTCCTGGACGCAGCCTTAGAAGGCGAGTCGAAGAAGAGAAGAGGAGGACGTGCAGCAGCAGACAAGAGGGGTACGGCCCGCCAGTTAGCGAAGCAGTTCACGCAGCAGCTGCAGGCAGCGCGGGTCAGCTTGCAGATGGCTCAGCAGCGCAACCATGATTGAGCAGTTCGACGCGCGACACAGGCTGCATCAGATGATATGAAAACGACCAGGTGTGGGATCAGTGCCGACAACGGAGCCAACGGAGCCACCTCGGAGCCTGGTGTCCACCGGCTCCTGCGGAGCCAGGCCCTCATGTTCGACAGCTCATACGGAGCCAGGATGGGACGGACCGTGATGCTCGGCGGCTCCTCCGGAGCCGGAGCCTCAAAAATTTCGGCTCATACAGTAATACCTCACATTCAAGGAAATGCTACGCTAAGGAAACAGCCAGCCTTTGCGCATTGTGTAAAGTCGACCTTGCGTAAGACATACCTTGCAATACGAGAACGGCTGAGCTGAACCAGAACTGTTTTCTTAAATATGCGGCATTACTGTACGGAGCCGGAGTTTGGCGAACCCTCGCTTTTCGCGCTCCTACGGAGCCGGAGCCTCAAGCTCTCAAGTTCCGCCGGATTGCCCGGGTTAAACGGATCCCACCGTGTTTTGGTGCATGTTTTAGAATGGCGAGCACGGTGTGGCGCCCTATACGGCTTCAGCACGTTTTGGGACCCAATAGCCTTCAAGGACCTCAAGCCGGCCTGCAGGCGCTCACTCTACCAGGCAGTGCGCGGGCACCGAGCGTGCTAAGCAGGAGCGCGCTGCTCGGACCGGCGTGTTTACGACCTGGGTACAAGGAAGTGAGGTCTGAACAGCAGGCATTGGAGGGGCCATGGTGCGATGGTGGGGCGGACCGACTGCGCCGTTGAACTTGCTTGCAGTAAAAGCTAACGCATGATTCTTGTTGCACTCGTCTAAGCCGTAGAATGTTGTTCGATTCGTCCGGATTCGGAGCCGGAGCGTGACAAAATACGAATTCGCGGACGAGCGCGGAACGCATCGGAGCCTACGGTTTCACGGCTCCGCGCACTCGGAGGCTGGTTACATTTTGCACCGTAGGAGCCGGATCAGTCTGGATCTTGGACTCGACTGGCTCCTACGGAACCAGAGCCTGACTTTTCAACGCCCCGTCGGAGACGGAGCAAGACGGATCCTCGATCTCGTGGGCTCCTGCGGAGCCGGAGCCTGGTGAAATCGGTGCTCCGTACAACGGAACCGGAGCTACTCCGGCTCCGTTGTCGGCACTGGTGTGGGTGGATGGGGAGCACTTGACGCTGCCCGGAGATCGAGGGAAAATGATTCCGCAGGAATTTAAAAAAATGAGAATCGGGAATAAAATCCTGTTTTTCTTGGGAATAAGTATTACGTAACATTCTTTGATTATTTATACAACTTTTTGAGAGAATCTTCAAAAGGAGACGACCGACGCATACGTAATACTGGTACCGTACAAACCCTTCCAAATTCCCCATGCACGTTTCGCTTTCCCCATTCCCGGTCGTAGGCAGTCGCAAACGCTGAATGTCGCAGTCAAAAGTGCCGTTCGTAAGTGAGTAAATATGGAAATATAGGTCATCCCTTGCCCGCCCCAACTTTGTTGCGCTACTGCAGGCACATCCCATTGTGTTTTTAATCACATTACATTTGACGTTCGTAAGGAATATACACGTGTTCACAAGGCGAATACCTTTTTTTTGAGCTATTGATCGACCCCATCCGCAACCGCATCAGCTTCGTTTGCAGTCGCGACTGCAAGCTAAGTTGATGCGGTTCAAGATAGGGTCGACTAATTCACGGCAGCCGAGGGATGTTCATGCGTTCTAGCGCAAGAAACTTGGGAGATATATTCGTATCAATAATATGAATATATCCTGGAAGTTGCAGGTCATACCTTGGAGCATAAATCAAATAGAGTAATATATCCTCACATCGGAACACATACTATAAACACTGATAGATAACTGGCTTGAAGAAGCTAGGAAGCGAGCAATGCAAGCGGGCATGGGATGCAAGTAAGTGGCATTATGGGAAGACCGGTGTGTCGGCGGAGCAATGCTGCCATAGATAACCGTAGGTGCTCACAACATAAGAGGCGTTCCGAAATACGGGGAATCCTGTAAAATACATAAGGCACTTAAGCTATACAATTGTATCTAATAGACCCCCTCCCACTACACGCCTCTTATGCAGTATCGAGCGACATGAATGATTAAAACGAACCCATCGAACGATAATTAATAGGTGCGATACCTCGTTTGAACCTATCGATCGATAACGATAAGTCCGATTAATCGGACTTAACTATCGATATCGAGCCTTGCGCACAACCATGTCTTCATCATTATTTGAGGGAAGTTTGGGAGTGCTATGGTCTTCCGCGCAGAACTAATCCAATCGAGGCGAGCCGCAGGTTCTTGAGCCCCCCTCAGCAGCTTGCTTTGACCCTTTAGCGTCTGGGGAAAGCCCCCCTCGAGCAACGTGCTTTAACGCTTATGCAATAATGTTCAGCTGCTCGATACTCGCTGTCAGCATTGATACTGCACGCTCTTGCGAACACCGATTTATCTGCTGATTTACCTCGGGAGCCCCCCGACCTACCATACGTAAATACCCGCTGGGACAACATATAAAACGTCGCGTGTGCGAACGCTCGACGTCGAGGCTTTGGATTGCTATGGTATATATGACAGAAGCACACCATATTACATGAATTTTGCATGTCTGATCCTTGGCCTCGCTGGTAACTGGATCACATAGTCTGCCTATCACCAGTCTATTGCAATTTGCTGACTCGATCGAGATCATGCCATTCAACATATCTCTGTTCTGCTGACATGTTCTAAGCGTCTAAAAACAATGTTCGCATTATCCATAGGGATGTATAAATTTTGCATCCAAATAATTACGCGGCACTGCTTTGTTACCTGACCAGAAGATTAAACCTTTTACAAACATCGCATGGAAAAAAGGGGGGAATATGCCCCACAAAATCCCGCAATCAAGCTTACAGATTATGCAGCACTAGTAACTGTCACAAGTTGAACATGGTTTCATTCATGCTCTGTCAGACCAAGCAAACTCTTTTTATCTTCACAGTGTTCCCGCAATCGATCTTCGACACTCACAAGAAGCTGAAGTACAGACTAGATGAGGTGGGCGACGTCACTGCCGATGCATAGTGCATCTGGAGGTCCATGCCATATATCGCACAATACTGATATCAAGTTCTTCTGGTCAACGGGACTTCTAACTGAATTTACCGAGTTCTATCTTCTTCTTAATAACTTTCTGGCCATGGTAAAACAAGGAATCGATGATGCCAGAGACTGTGAAGATTCCTCCGATTATAGCACATATGCTGCAGAAATGGTGCAAAATCCCTCAACGTCAAGCACGGAAAATTTCGAAGGACAAAGGATCGCCTGACGCCAAGCAGGACAGGCCTAGACCACCAGCAAACAATGATGTGCAACCGAAGGTTATCCGGATGCACTGTTCATGCAATTGCCAAGTGCTTGTGGGCTGAAGGAAAGCGGTATCTGTACAACTGTAGGGAAGAGCATCGTAAAGCCAACTGCATTTATAGGGCTTCTTCCGAGCATTTCGCCCAAAACCACGCAGAAACGAGCAGTGGACTTATGCTAGAACAGGTACAGTAATCAAGTGCCAAATTGACGAACTCCAGTTGGTGACACGACCCCCGAGCATAATATAGATTCTGCAGAACGCACTGGGTCCACACGGTGCACACATTCGTTAGCCTACTTTCAGACCTGTATTTGGATGACCGGGCACCAGAGGCAGGTGGGCGTGGCCATTTCTACTGCCGCTTCGGCCGCAGACATCAATCGGAGCGTCCGCAGAGAAGCTTTACGGGGATCGGGTGGTTCAAGTCACACCTGGTGACGAATTGCAGGAACGAGTTGTGACGCTCAGTGTACAAGATTTTCAATGGCGAAAAGTCGTAGAAGAAGAATACTCCTACACTCATGAGCAATGCACCCACTTTTCCCTCAGTACCCTCTCTTGGACAGTGAGGCATCTTGGGGACCGCAGCTTGGAAACCCGGACCACAGCTCCTGCAGCGTCATGCCCCCATAGCAGGGACAGGAGTCAGCAGCGAGGGGGACTAGCTGGGTCAGAGACAGCAACAACCGCAGGAGAGGCTCCGGATGAACGCTGAGCAGCCCGAAAAAAACACAAAGGTGGTTGCCTAAAAATGAGGGAACGGCATCTCTCAAAGATCTCAAAGATCTCCCGGCGATGGGTGATGCAGCAGGGGGGGGCTTTGCGGACCTGGCAGGGTGTGGCCTCCAGCACCAATATCGCCTTTCTTGAAGTGCTCTGTAACGGAGAACTGATTGGATGCGATCTTGCGACCCCGTATGTCCGAGTACATCGTAGGAACCACCTTGATAAAGTACTGGTACATGCCCGCCTCGTCCTTCTGCCTCCTAGCAATACCGTCCAGAGGATTACTCTGCGCAAGCCACCACAATGCATTGAGCGCGGAGATGACAGCCGCACTGCTGAGGTTGCCAGAGCCACCTTCAACGAAAAGAAGTAAGCTTCGAACGCCACGCATGCTAAAAAATCGCAAAAAAGAGAAGACGGACGCACAGGGCCATGGGAACACACCACTCCCTTTAAGATGGGTCACACAGGGCCGTGGGGACACACCATTCCCTTTAAGATGGGTCACACAGGGCCGTGGGGACACACCACTCCCTTTAAGATGGGTCACACAGGGCCGTGGGGACACACCCCTCCCTTTAAGATGGGTCACACAAGGCCGTGGGGACACACCACTCCCTTTAAGACGGGTCGCACAGGGCCGTGGGGAAACACCATTCCCTTTAAGATGGGTCACACAGGGCCGTGGGGACACACCCCTCCCTTTAAGATGGGTCAACCAGGGCCGTGGGGGCACACCCCTCCCTCTAAGATGGGTCACACAGGGCCGTGGGGACACACCACTCCCTTTAAGATGGGTCACACAGGGCCGTGGGGACACACCACTCCCGGGAAGTCCGCTCCGAAGCTCAGCTTGTTTACAACATGGCTGACGTTAAATTTCTTATCCTGTTCCCAAATTGCAGATTAACCATCCTCTGCAATCAGCAGAGCACTCAAGACGCAACCTCTTGAGCAGAGCGGTTGGTACGCCGCATGTAAAGCAGAGCCTGCGCAGGTCAGAACTACATAGCCGTTGGATCTCACCTGGAAAGGCATCAGGTCGTGCACATGCATGTGAGCTTGCTGGAACGACTTCCCGGGGGCAAAGTGGAAATTCCCTGCAACCTTGTTCACCTGTGCTCACCCATCGTACCGTTAACGTGCATGCCAGGCGAATCTCTGCCCTGATACATGTCGTCCATACTGGCCTAAGCGTGGATACACCATTTGGAAGCCGAGCGCGGACAGGACCATATAGGTGCCAACGCGCCCATCACACCCGTCCGTGCATCATCATTAAGCCTATTGTCCGCGTCCAAGCACCGACACTCCCGCTTCGTCTAGTCTCGCTTATTCACCCCCCAGCTTGCGACATCATGCCGATCGAGGCGCCGAGTCGCCCGTCATGTCCATTGCACCGCTGGTGCACTAGTCCGAGGCCCTGCTGAGCGCTGGCGCACTAGTCCGAGGCCCTGCTGAGCGCTGGTGCACTAGTCCGAGGCCCTGCTGCGCACTAGTC
>LGRX02013766.1:12413-22649 GCA_001247695.2 Cymbomonas tetramitiformis
TGCTGCGCGCTGGCGCACTAGTCCGAGGCCCTGCTGAGCGCTGGCGCACTAGTCCGAGGCCCTGCTGAGCGCTCGCGCACTAGTCCGAGGCCCTGCTGAGCGCTGGTGGACCTGCCCGTCACGCCCGTCCCAGCGATGGCGCACCCATCACGCCCCTCTGAGCGTGGACCTGCCCATTAGGTCTATCAATACTACGTGCGGTGAGCACAAGGCCTGATGTACCCTTTACGTCCAATTGCCGGTGCATCGATGTACATCTGATATTCGTCCAAAGGCTGGCACAGATATCGCGCTTGTTTAAGTCTCAGTGCGCCCATCACGCCAGAACAAGCCCGTCATGCCCTTCCAAGCTGTGATTTGTGCATCCATGCGTTGACAACCCCGTCACACCTTTTCAAAAGCCGATGTATTTCTTGCACACATCCATGCGCCGATGCGCGCAACAAGCCCATCTTAGAGTCGACGAGCGCGTCGCGACCTTCCAAACGCTAACGAGCCCGGCATCCCCATTTACATAGATGTGAATGTAGGAGGGCAGTCACCTCACGGGTAAGGATATGCACTAAATCCTATCAGGGCTCGAGGAGAGGCGCAAACGCGTACTACCGTCGCCTGGAAGACTCACCTCCAAGATTCCGTACACGTTGCATCCTTCCCCATCCTGATCCCTGCAAGCATGCCGCAAGATGACGGGACTGTAAGCTCTTTGAATAGTGTTCGGAGGGAAGGGAGGGAGGGGCAGCAAAAGTCATCGCAAGGTTTGATCTGCTTTTACCTCAAGGCTGTGGAATGCAACAAGTGATGCCAGCACAACAAAGCACACGGGAGGGAAGCGTGGGTGCGCACCTAATCTGCTGCATGTAACCCTCAGCCTTGCACTGGGAGATGCCATCTGCATTAGTGAAGGCCCAGCCCTTCCTCCGGTACGCATCACGCACTTGATCACACGTGTTACAGCAGTCCCCAGGGTTCTCCTCCGCACCTGCCGGGGGAGTACGAGGCCCACCCTCAGCTCCTTAGTTCCTCAGTTCCTCCAGCCCGCACACACTCAGACCCCGCTGTAAGTTTCGAACCCACACAGCGCCCGCAGGCGTTGGGCCCGCCCTCAGTCTCAGTCCCACCCAGCCCAAATTTGGGGAATGCGAGGTCAACCCACAGCACTTTCACTTCATAGTAACAAGACATAGCACCTTCACTTCATGGGGCGCAGGGTGTGATTACCATAGCAGCTCAAGCAAAGATCTTCTTGAGTCTCGTTGTGGAGCTCAATTTCCTAAGAGTCGAACCCAAAAGGCAAGTCCCGACACATCCTTGAGCATAGCATGCTGGTTGTGCCGCTACTAACAACAACATTTGACAGGACACCTGGCTTTCCGACGGGCCTGACGTATACTAAAAGCCCCCCCTCGTTGTAGAAAAGTATGTGAGCTGCCTCCCAACCTTCGGCAAGATATACCTACGTTTTGAGGTATAGAGATCCGTTCTGAGCCGAAATAAAGCAGAAAGTGTCTCGATAATCAACTTGACAAGTGCAAACCCGCTCCCTTCGGAGTGCTGGGCTGCGCGGCTATGGACGAGGGCGAATAACGCGGGTCCTGGCTGTCGCGTGAGGACAGCGCAGGATCAGACATAACCGACAACCAGCGAAGGCATGGAAACAGCCGGCTGGAAAGTTCTACACGCATCGTTATTCTCTTGTGAGGAGAGAGCACTAGTCTGCACTTCGAAAACACATTTCGGCGATCAAGTGCGCACCTCGTGGCCATGTTTCGCTTTCACGCCAACATCCTTTGGATCACCGTTCGCGTCCAGCCGCCTCTTAAAGACGTTGGAAACCTAAAACATAGGACGGTTGCGGATTTTCTCGTGAGTCTTTGGTCCAAGCTATTTGGCTACTTGAAGCTGATAGAGGGGCACGTGCACGCACACGCAGTCACGTCTAAGAGCAGACTGGCAGAAACATAAGCACCTGACACGTCACGAAGTGTTGGCTGCGTTTGTAATTGGCCCATGCAGTGCATCCGACCGGGGATGCTGTTTCCCCGGTCGTGCTTCATGGTCACGTTCTACCAAGCGCACAATTTGCTTGCCGTGGCACAACCACAAGAAGCACAAGATCAAGCGTGGGGTACCCACAACGTCCAAGTGCTGCTCGCCGCTGATGTCCATCGCGTCCAAGCTGATTACAGCACATGCGAGTTCTGGGAAGGTGACATCAATCTGCGCGCCCGATCACAGTCCCTTTACGAACTTCCAGTGCAGATGTTAGACGAAAGGCTCCTACTGGTGGGACGATCCAATGCGAAGTGAGCATGTACTTGAGTACATGCTGGGCGACAAAGCTCATAGGATAGTTTTAAGACAGATAGTGCAAGGCGACAAAACCTTTCAGGAGTTCAACACTGACGTTTAGCGAACGTGGCAGATTTCGAGAAGAGACCCTTACTCCTCTTCTCAAATATGGAACCGAAGATAGTTTGTCAGCCTCTCGCGCAATGTTCCCTCCGCACGTGAAGCGCGAGTGCAATTGTACAGGTTCCATCAGAAATTGAAACCCTGCAGCTTACGATTCGAGCTTTAACTGCGGACTGGTTCCCTGGTGGGTTCGCAGGTTTTTCGAGCAAAAAGTCAAGAGGGTGAGTAAAAATATACATTTATCTGCAACTGTTCGCCTCTTGATGTGTCGACAAACAGTTCGTTATGAGTGCTCTTCGTCAGGAAGATCCCTGCAAGCAGCAGTGGGGATCTATCAAGGCTCGAACGGCGTCGGTGTGAAAAACAGTAACAGAACCGGCGTCGTTGACAAGCAAGTTTCTCATAGTCGAGGAAGAGAATGGTTCAGTGACGATTGCTCAAAGGATACTGATTAAAAATCAAGGGTGCAGGTGACGCAGGACGTACGAAACTCTGAAATGAACAGACTGAACATCACGACTGAAGACACCAAGGTAATCAAACCGCCGGAGAGCGTTCTCGTAAAAAAGTCTTCGTTGATCTGTAAACGACATAACAACAGTGATAACCTCGGTAGATCCAAAAAATATTGTAACCTAATACATAAGATAGGAAAGCTAAGATAAGCTGTGGGAGGCAGGGCATACTTTAGGGTGTGCATCTAACTTCTTAAGTTGAGACACGAACGACATGGCTGGCACAGGTGTATATCTCAGGTGGAAAAACCGTAAAACAATGGATCACGGTAACAGAATAAATTCGGATGAATATATGTAGTATTCTGTGCGAAAGAATAGTCGAATCGCAGCAAGCAACACCCTGCAGTCACTAAGTGTGGTGCGGGAATGACGCGCGTGAGGAAGAAGCGGACACGGATATTTGTTTCAGCAACTATACTGAACAGATTGAGGAGCTAATATTTCGGACATGAGCTCTACGATTTCGAAGTCGGCAAGCAGATGCTGACGCGGAATACTCGTCTGAACTGCAATCCACAAAATAGAGAGAGTGCGACTTTCACTTCACTTGCAATTGAATTCTGAACTCGTCAGATTGCCTTCCGGTTCCCGGTTCCGCTTCCCTCGAATTACTACGTGTGACACGATATATGTATGAATACTAGGCGGATCGATCTCAAAAAGAGATCTCCACTAGGCCATCTGACCGTAGGATCATGTGCGCGACAGTGCTTCGCTTTTTGCATCCCAACAGGCCATGCCATAACGCGTGGGTGGCGTCGCGGTAAATGTACGCGACTTCAGTGGCATTGTCATCGTTAGCGTCTGGCGATCGTGAGATCGGAAGTTCGTCTGTGTCGCCCGTTGGGATTCGCGCTTTGCTGCTGCTGCTGCTGCTGCTGAAGTAAATTTGGCCCCTGGCCAGGTGAGGTAATTTGGCCCTGCCCCTGCCTTGTTGCCCGACTGTGCGATGCGCCATGGGTGGTGCTCAGAAGCACCTTTGTTTCACAACAGACTTTGAGGACTTCCAGGGAGGTGGTCTGCAACCAGGGTTGCTAAGAGTCAGCCCAACTGCAGGCCTCACGGCTTCTGCAAGTTCCTTCCTCCCGGGCGGGCGGGTGTGGGAAACTTTTTGAATTGGTAGACTCGGAGCCCGAAGTTCTCGCAGAATGAAGTGAAGTGAATTGTCGCAGCTTATTTCAAAAGCTCCGAAAGTCTCTTCATCTTCACGGGCTCCGCCCAGGCGACACAAGCCTTGCAAACTGAACATTTGTGTCGCATGCTCCGCATGGACACAGATGTCGCTCAACCAATCAGAAAGCACCTCTGTGTTCCGGCTCTGCCTGAACACAGATCTGACACGACTGTCACGGTTCCCCCGTGACTCCGTAGCCAATCAGAACACAGAGAAGTCGACCCCGCGGATTGCTCGGCTCTGCCTTGAGAAATCCTCGGGAGAAAATCCGCAAAAAATTCACAAGTCCTCGTCGAGCCTCGGGCTCATTTTTTGCAAGCAGAAATTTTCTCCCCCGTACTTCCAAAATAATTTAGAAATAAATTTCTCAATTATTTACACAAGTACTTCCCAGGGAGATAATTTCCGAGACATGGGTGGTGCTCAGAAGCACCTTTGTTTCACAACAGACTTTGAGGACTTCCAGGGAGGTGGTCTGCAACCAGGGTTGCTAAGAGTCAGCCCAACTGCAGGCCTCACGGCTTCTGCAAGTTCCTTCCTCCCAACTGGCTGGCGCTTCAGCTACCCAACCGCCGAAGCTGCTTGCTGCCAGACTTGTGCTTACCCAAGCACTTCCACTCACACTCAATCTGTTTCATCCTGGCAGCCAGCCTCTTCGGCAGCTCCAGCCTCCGAGCCTTTGTCAACTGTTCATACCTCTGGTATGCATTGGAGACCCAGTCTCCTTGCAGTTTGATCAAAAGGTGGTCCACCCCGAGGTTAAAGGCCACCGTAGCCCCCCCTCTCCGAAAACTGTGACCCGAATACTGACTCGGGTCCAGACCGATCTTCCGGATCAGCTTCTTCATCTCCCCCACGAACACTCCGTGTGTCATGGGCACAGTCCTGCCCCTTGACTTCCACAGGAAAGCCGGCTCTCCGGCTCTGCCGGGGTTAGCTCAACACACTTGGCTAAGGCCCGTTTCGGGCACAACATTCCTCCTGTGGCCCTCATGGCCACTTTGTGTGTCCTTTCCTCAAATTGGATCACTTTTGAGAACACTAGTGTCACCCACACTGTCTCATTCCTCATCTCAAAGTCCTTTCTCCGAAGGACCCCCACAAACACTCCGTGTGCCATGGGTCACCATCTTGCCCTTTGACTTCCACAAGAAAGCTAGGCTCTCCGGCTCTGCCGGAGTCAACTCAAAACACTTGTCCAACGCCCGTCTCGGGCACAACATTCCACCTGTGACCCTCATGGCCACTCTATGTGTTCTTTCCTCAAACTGGATTACCTTAGAGAACACCAGTGTTACCCACACTGTATCTTTCAACATAACAAAGTCCCTTCTCCGAAGGCCCCGCCTAACATTAAAGGCATCCACTTTGCCTACACAGACATTGTCTTTTCGCAGTAGGCACAACAAAGCAGTCAACATAGCTGCCCACAAAGTCACCATGTTACAATCTTTAAAATCCATTACTTGATACATTCTGGCCAGCATAAACAGTGTAATCGGGAGTTTCTGCTTTACTTTAACTCCCAGCAACCTCTTCAGGCCTCTCATAGTCTGAGCTACAGAAAATCGGTGACTAGCAGGCACCCACTCAAACTTAGCTTCCAGATGCAGTCTCCTCACACCGGCTGTATAGCTCTTCAGGGTGGAGACTTTACAAGTCGGTGACTGAAATACATAAAACATTGCTAGGTCCTCAACTGACACCGGTACCACCGGTCCTTCTCCGAAGGCTAGCATAAATCTGACAAAGGCTCTCTGGCCGGTCGTGTGATTCTTCTTCGTGTTGTCCGCATCAGCAACACTCAGGATGAAGTTCCATCTGGCTTTCAGCCACTCCTTGGGCATTGCATACTCTGCATTGCCCCTTAACCCACCTGCATGGTTAGTTACAGACCAATTTTCTTCTATGCTTTCCCTTTTGGGGTTGTCACTGGGCAGGCAACTAGCACCACCGGCCACCGGGTGGGGCCACAGTCCTTCCTCAATCCTCTCACCCTGTTTGGGGAGGTGAACACTTCACTGTCCACTGGAATACATTCTAGTACTACAAACAACCCGGCCTCTATAGCCGGCACCACAATCTCTAGCCAAAATCTCTCCGTCGGCCAAAAGGCAGCACAAACCCTGCAGAGGTTGTACCAGGCGCTGCCCTCTTCTCTCTGAGAAAGTGAGTCAGAATCTCCCACAGCGACGAAAAAGGTGGGTTACAGTATACTTTCAACCCCCTCCACTGATTCAACAAACAAGAGTCCTCCTTGGACCACCACCGAAAACATCGGGAGTTCAACCCCCCCCACTTCGTCACAGCACGCATCCACTGCGAAGGGCCCGAGCACCCTAATCTTGTCCCACAACCAGTCTTCCACCATCCAATCATCCAGGTCCCTCGGGGACTCCCTTCTTGACAACAATTTCAATAGGTCATAGAATCTTTTCATCTGACCCCTACTAAGGGCGTCAACTAAATCATTTTCCTTTGTGGAAATCCTCTTCATTACCAATCTCACATCATGTCTTATGGTCAGCAACAAAATCTCCTTCAACAGAGGAATGAAAGTTGTTTTCCCCCACAGGTTCCTCGTCATAAGTCTGGCTGCTTCATTGTCACTCCATATGACAATCTCGCGCCCTCTCAACAGGTGCCCCCACTTCTTCAGGGCCCAGAAAATCACAAACAACTCCAAATAGTTGATGTGGCTCGCTGCCACATCTCTGAACGGGCTGAATGGCTGTACTCTCCATTGCCTCACTTCTTCCCACTTCACTGCAAACCATCTTCCCCCGAAGAAACCACCCATTCCTCCGTCTACTGCCTCTTCCCCGGCAGCATCCACTGCAAAGAAATCTCTCCCCACCGGTCTCCGGTTCAGTACTACAACCTGACCGTTATACTCTTCCAAAATCTTAGCCAGCCACATCAAGTCCCGACTGAGGACTTTTGGCACAGTGTCATAGAACCTTCTCATTCTACCGGCTCTGCCGATAAAATCATACCCGGACCTCAGGAACATCTTGGCCCCGTACAACACCGCCGAAGAAACCACCATTCCCCTGTCAACAGCCTCTTCCCCTGCAACATCCTCTGCAAGGAAATCTCTGACCACAGGCCTCTTGTTCAAAACCACTGCTTGATCATTGCTCTTTTCGTGCTCCTGGCTCTCTCGAGGAAGTCATACCAAGTCCTTAGAAACAACTTTGCCTCAACGCCCAGGCACTCGACAAGCTCAATCAACATCTCGAACCCCTGCTGACACGCCTCTTCACAGTCCGCCACCAGCAGAATTTCATCAAGGTAAACAACCACCCCGGGAACCCTCTACTCTGGAGCATCCCGGAATTCAGCACCGGAACATCGGAGACCAACCCCCCTGGGCAGCCTTAGCCCAAAAAGGAAAACCTCGTGTCCATCCTCACAAAATCTTGAGATTCACTAGTCTGCAGCAAAGGTGACAACCCGGTAAGCACTCTTCCGGTCAATCCTAGCCATAAAACAATATGACTGTCCCAGTGCAAACTCCGCTCCCACAAAGGCAACCTTCTTACTTTCAAAACTCACAATTGTCATTCACAAAAGAAACTCCACAGGCTTAATCAAATCGTGCACCATCCCGTTTTTCACTTTTCACTCGACAACTCTAAAACCAGTCCCTGAGCAGATATGCCGGGCACACTTCCTGCATCTATTTCCTGGCAGTTTCAACGTCCAGACTTCTGTGTTTCCCAGGAGTACGTCCTCCCGGAACCTCGCTTCCTGTAGGATCAATTCTCCAGAAACAAACTCTTCTTTCCTTCATCATCACAGGCTCCACTGCCCAACCACTCAATCGCACTCACAACTCATTGGACCCTGCAATTCGTTCTCACTGCTACCTCAATTTTCTTTCACCACGGCTCCACGCGCAAGTACCTGACCAAAAATTACAGCACAACACCACGCTGCTGCCGTCGCAACGGCCCCACCATCCAACACGTACCTCCAAGACGTCGCAACCGCCGATAACTCGCCTCCGCGTCGCCTCCACACGTACTGCACAGACCTGAATTCGAAAGCAAAGGTGCAGACTTGCGCAAACAAAAGCGCAAAACGCAAATCATAACCGCCGCGAAACAACGTGTTCGTTTCTTGCCCCATCCCCTCAGCAAGGACTCGCGCGCACTCGCTGCACCGCGGTTCTGACTCCCAGCTCAAATTTCCACACGTCCCACGCCGGTGCAACGAACGTGAAACTTACCCCAATAAACGCGCTCTAGCGTTTCGCCTTCTTCCTTGTTTTCCCTACATCATCCTTCCCGAAGAACCCCTCTAAGAAATCTGACTTTACCTTTTCCGCATATCTCCGTCGCCAGCGTGCGTGCTTCTCCATTCCCGCGCGAAAGCCTCCGAAGCCTGCGGCACTTTGCGCAAACTCGAAAAAAACGAAAGAAGTTGAACAAGTCATTTAACACCGCTTCGCCGCCTCCATGACAGCCGTACCAATAGGAAAACGGCCCTCAGTGAGCGACGCACACAGACTGCGCCCGGATCCGATGCCAGTCAATATATTCCAAGCCATTGCGTACGTTCACCGCAACGCGTGCGTCCCCGAATCTAACAGATAGTCAACTCAAACACTCGCGCAAACAAAATCGCAAACCAAACGAAAAACCCTTCTCAAACCTGCGTGTTCGTAACTCGCGGCACGGCGATACGCCCGTCCCCGCTTCGACTCGCAGCGCATTCCTTTCAGACTCTTACGTCCGACCATCCGTCGACGGATTCTGCGAGAACTTCGAAAAAGTTTGAAAAACTTTTTGAATTGGTAGACTCGGAGCCCGAAGTTCTCGCAGAATGAAGTGAAGTGAATTGTCGCAGCTTATTTCAAAAGCTCCGAAAGTCTCTTCATCTTCACGGGCTCCGCCCAGGCGACACAAGCCTTGCAAACTGAACATCTGTGTCGCATGCTCCGCATGGACACAGATGTCGCTCAACCAATCAGAAAGCACCTCTGTGTTCCGGCTCTGCCTGAACACAGATCTGACACGACTGTCACGGTTCCCCCGTGACTCCGTAGCCAATCAGAACACGGAGAAGTCGACCCCGCGGATTGCTCGGCTCTGCCTTGAGAAATCCTCGGGAGAAAATCCGCAAAAAATTCACAAGTCCTCGTCGAGCCTCGGGCTCATTTTTTGCAAGCAGAAATTTTCTCCCCCGTACTTCCAAAATAATTTAGAAATAAATTTCTCAATTATTTACACGAGTTTGCACTGGGCCTTCAATTCCTTAACGCTGAGGTTTGGGATGAGAGCACTATCAGAAATGAGAATAGGGGTCTCCAAGGTAGTAGAAGGTTGTGCCACAGCCTGTGTAGGCAGGAGTGGCGCCGACTCGCTTGCACCTACGACTGCCGCTGCAGCTGAGGAACCCTCCTCGCCGGTCGGAGCGCTGGCATCCACATTCGTGCCCTCAAGCTCAACACACCCATTGTCCTCGCGATCTCCTTCGATGTTAGGTTGCATGGAAGTTTGTTGTAACGTCGCGGTAGAAGAGGAGCCAATAGTAGTGGCTAAGTCGGTGGGTTCGGCTTGCACTGCGAAGACACCTGGGGACACTGAGCCGGGTCGTTGTACTAGGAGTGCACCGCCGGCACTCCGTGCATCAGGATCAACGCTTTCTGTATCGGCTTCTGGCTGATCAGTCCTAGGGTCACAAGTAGGGTTGGCAGGAGGCTCAAAAGCTAGACCGGCCATAACCCGAGCCCCCTTGGGTTATAACCGAGGTTGTAACCTAAAATGCACCCTCAAGGTTATAACCTTTCATATAACCTACATACTTAAGCACTTTTTACCTATATATGTGTGTGTGTGTGTGTGTATGTATATGTATATTATGTATGTAGAGGAATATCGATATCTATATCTATTGCACATTATTATATCTAACACACTATTCGATGAAAATGACATTATCATATGTCATTTTTGGATTTATATATATTTCATAAAAATCAGGGTTTAGTGATATTTATGCGCGAAATAGGGATACATAAAGGCAACACGGTAGAAAAGTGCAGTATGCGTACAATGAAAACACCGAAATATGCATACATGTATCATTCTTTATTCAAATGTTTACGAGCAGAGTACTTTT
>LGRX02013767.1:0-42236 GCA_001247695.2 Cymbomonas tetramitiformis
CGCAGTGTCGACATCGGATCCTGTCCGACATTGCCAAGTTAGCTCGGCATCTGTGTCTTGTAACCGGTGTCGGGGTCGGTGCAGGCCTTCGGCCCGCACTTGTAACCGGTGTCGGGGTCGGTGCAGGCCTTCGGCCCGCACTTGTAACCGGTGTCGGGGTCGGTGCAGGCCTTCGGCCCGCACTTGTAACCAGTGTCGGGGTCGGTGCAGGCCTCCGGCCCGCACTTGTAACCAGTGTCGGGGTCGGTGCAGGCCTTCGGCCTGTAATTGTAGTCGGTGTCGGGGTCGGAGCAGGCCTTCGGCCTGCACTTGTAATCAGTGTCGGTGTCGGCACCGCGCCTTAGCACCGCTTCGACGTACACCACCGCTGGGCGCTGTCGGCAGGCCTACCAGGCCGGGTTGAGCATGTGCCGACACCCTATAGGCTTCCAACCGGTCAAAACGGACCTCGCCATCGGATTCGGTATAGTCGAAAATGGTTTGCAAGGATGTCACCTTACGGGGAGCCGGTCCGTGCACCGCGCCTTAGCACGGTGAGCTACGGTCAATATTTCTCATAACGAACATGTTTGCGTATCAAAGTTTCATACATGTGTGTTATGTTTACATGAAAGTGTGTCAAGTTATCAATGTGACATATGTTATCAGACTGCCGTGTTAAGTTAACACATATGTGTGTTAAGTTGACATATTGTTGCCTTAAATTAACAGGCTGCCGAGTTCGGTTTGAGGACTGTTTTCTTAAGCTATCAGTGGTGTATATTATGCTAACAGACTGTATTGTCACACTGCCAAACCGGCATTTATTGGTGGCATAGGAACTAGTTAAGTTACTAACCTGTTTAGTGACTTCTATGTATCTGTTTGAAAGGTTTAGTCTTCTATGTATCAGTCTGACAGTGCGCAGTCTGACAGTGCGGCCCGCTTCAGGTTAGCAGCAAACCGCTTCGGAAAGTATATGGGTTTATTTAAGTTATTAGTTAACCGCTTGTTGCTTTCCGAGCACCGTGTTAGTGATATTAAACTTATCGAGTTATTTGCACATCGTAATAAAGTTATTAGGAGCCATATTGTGCTGTCTACAGGCTGTATTATTAAGTCAGCTAGGCACTTCATTGAGTTATGTGTAAGCCGTCTTAAGTTATCCGCATAACGAGGTAGGGTAACTTTGGGCCTAGTATAGTTATTTGCAGACTGTTTGAAGTTGTCTGAGCACCGCGTTGAGTTATCAGACTGCCACCTTAAGTTTTCATGTTTCCAGGTAAGGTTGGAATATGAAGTGCTACGGCTATCTGCTAGTTGAATTGAGATATTGAGCCCCAGTTTGGAGACAATATCATTCCCGGTTTTGTCATAACAGGTGAGGGGGAAAATTTGAAAGAGCATATGTGTGAAGTTTACTAATCTGAAAAGGGAGCTAGAAAAGCAATGCTGAAGAAATAAGTTGTAAACACAGGACAGACAACACAGGCAGGCACACTTGACATAATTATCATATGCTCTGCTCTTACTTAGAGAAGAGAATTGGAAGAGAAGAAAGTGTGAGGAAGGTGAATCCTTTCTGAGTATCATTACAGTAACAATTAATACATATCTAGCCCAATAGGAATTTATGCACTTCAAAATGTCTTGTCAAATTATTCCACGGCTATGACTGGTGGCTCGGTGCTAACCTCAGCAGTATCCGCGGTGGTGTCACATTCTCCTTCACTCTCTGGCAACTTACGATCCTCTGCATCACTAAACTTGAAGGCTTGCTTGTAAGCTTTGGTAATACAGTCTAGTGTAGGGCGCAGCCAAGGGAACTTCCAGTTGCCTCCTACAACCATATACTGTTGCAACACACTGGGAGACAAATTGTTGGCATGATAGTCGGCCAACAGGCTACCGGCAGCACTGAAGACAAACTCCACGTTTGCGGAAGCAGCCTTCTTCGGACCCACGTCTCCTCTGAAAACCAAGTTATGAATCGGAAGCACGCTTTTGTTCACATCCCAGAAACGGATCAAGTCAAACTCATGGGTCTTTGGGTTTTTAAACTTGCTCAACAACTCAGGATCCTGAGCGAGCGACTGATACAACGTTTTTTCTTGCTGTAAGGCACACGGGACAACAGCTTCAGTAGGCGGACGTGGAGGTGGCGCCACTTGAACCTGTTGAGTCAGTTCATTTAAAGTCTTGCGCCTCCTCTTGGACACCGGCTCCACAGCAAATTGTTCAGTTTCAGCAGCTGGTTCAACAGTGTCTGAGGAGGGCTCTGCAGGCAAAGTGGATGTTTCCTTCTCCTCACTCTCTGTGACAGACTCTTCCTGATGTGCGCCCGCCCGCAACTGCTTCTCCCTAGCAATCAAACAACGGTCGTATTCGTTTTCCATCAACTCGATGAGTGCAGCCTTGTCTGTCAAGAGGGCGCCGGTGACACTGGTATCCAGGGAAGGGTTCATTTTGAGGGACAGCAAGGTGTGGCGGTCAGGTCTCATGAAACGAGTCTTCACCTCCTCACGAATCAATTTCCGCCCTTCTTGAATCTCTTTTGGCAACAACCGTGAAGGAATGAGCTCCCACGTCTCGCTTTCCCCTGAACCTCGAACAACTTCCAAGTCAGGGAGTTTCAGATTCTCGTGCAAGGTGTGTGCCAAGACGTACTCCTTGTCTAAACCAACCCCCTCATGACCTTGCAGGGCTTGAGACACTTCATAAGGCAAGGACAATAAGCTCTCAATCATTGCTGCCTGTCGCCACTCAACAGTTGTCAAGCAACGCTGTTGCATTGGGAATTTCTTCCCTTGTGCCTCTGCCTCTTCGATCAAGTCAAGATCGGAGTCCTCTGACTGTTCTGCTGCGTTAAGCTCCTCGTCATCACTCTCAATGTAGTCGTCTCCCTCGGCATCAGTTCCCAGCAGCACATCACTGACGAGATCCTCCTCGCACAAACCAGTGTCGCTTCCTGTCAAAGACCGCTTAATGAACTTCTCGAGTTCACGCCCGCGCTTGCACATTTTCATGTATCCTCCCCAGCGAATAGCGTGCTGCATACGCCCCCACCAACGAACCATGTGGACAATTGGTATCAAGCATCCATGAGTGCAATGCTTGTAGCGTCAGTGGGTACATACGTACGTATCTCACGCAATGCGTTAATGTATGTTGCCACTAGCGCGAGAAGAAACGAATGTGGGGGAAAACGATAACAGCAGCGAGGCATCGTGCGTACGTTCATACCTGCTGCAGGGTTGTTTTCACTTGGGACTTCGCAATGCCTGCACCAGCCTGAGCTTCCTCCAAGCGCTTGGAAGTGATGACTGAAGAGTGAAAAGCTGAAGACTGGGCTGAAGCGCGCTTGATCACAGCCCTAATCTTCGGATTGGAAGATTTCTCCTTCTTCCCACCAGTGCCAAGACCCTTCTCAACGCAGCGTTGCAGCTGATGCGGACCACATATTTTCAGCCTGTCACTGATCCCCAGAACCTTGTGCGCCTTTTTGTTATTGGACGCGCCATCCGCTGTGGACAGACTGATGTGGGAGGTTTCCATCTTCGAAGCGAGGAGCGTGTTGCGGAACCAGCGGCCAATTGAAACACCAGTGTGACGATTGGTGGGAAACTTTTCGAAAGCTTTAATGGGGGCCACATCATGCAAGCGGTTGTCAAGCAGCAAAATCATGGAAACCCGCAAGCACGCGAACGACTCCTTCGCATTTTTCTGCGTCCATATATCCTGCTGGGTCTCACAGTGGGGCTTTCCGACTTCCGCGAGATTCTGAGCAATAGCCGCGTCAAGCATTTCGTTCATCAGTGCGAAAATCACGAACAAGATTTTCAAACACGTCTCTCGACAAGGTGGTACATAACGTGGAGAAAGCCCGGCGATCCATTCGCGCATAGAAGGGCTCTTCGCGCAATGGAAATGCTTTTTGTCGAGGACAATCCACAGAACGAACCGCACGTGATGGGGGAACGCTTCGTCAAAAGACATCGTGAGAAAGACGCTGCCATCATCCACCACGCGCAGTTTGCTATGGCTCGAAACAGCTCGGGCCGTGGCGGCAGCCTCAGGGTGAAAGCTGTCCATATGCCGAAATAAAACACCCGTGGATCCATCAACAACTGTGCACGTGGTAGGGCGTGGGCAACCGTGAACTGCACACTTCCATAATTCGACCTTGACTTTTTTGCCCGCCTTGCGTCCAGATGTTGCGACCTGCTGTTCCTGGCCGATGAGCTTCCAACCCTGGTAACACGCGGGTCGAGTAGGACCATCCGCAGGCACTACAGGGTCCTCAGCAGGCTTGTCGGTAGTCGCAAGTTGTCTAGGGTCTGGTGTCGGGATGAACGCAGCTTCAGCCTCGCGATCATCCTTGTAAGTCAGGTGGCGAAAACGGTTCCAGGAAGAAAGCTGAATCCAGTAGCCAGGGTGAGAGGGGTCATCGCGAGCGTCCTCGCACACTTGGAAACGAATAGCTGGAGAATTCGTAGTACGTTGTCCGGTGCCAAACCTTTTAGCATCGCAGTACTCAACTGCCTCCGCGCGGAATTGCTTCCTTTTCTCACTGTCGGGCGCATTATCGAACCAGTGCCCCGGGACGTTCACTACTACTTTCAAAGCTACCTGCTCCTCTCCAGGGTATTGCTTGATAAACAGGTTGGCGTCGATAGAAGGTTGACTGAAAACTTTCTGCTTGGCCTTACTCTGTATCATTCTCTCATTCGGCATGGCGCTGAGGACGCTGGCGAGGGAGGGACGACCTAGTTCTTGGAACGAGCGGAGGAACGGGCGGCAAAAAAGAAAAAACTGGCCCAGATGGGCGTGGTTCGTTGTCGGTCGAAGCGGACGGGGTCCGATCGAACCGCCAGTGTCGGTCAGATACAGTGCAGCTCGATTTTTTAACGGCGCAGAACCCGCCAGTGTCGGAGTAGGGCTCCCTACCCAACCGCATGACCGGTGTCGGATCGGCGCAGCTCTATTTATTAACGGTGTAGATCCTGCCAGTGTCGGTGTAGAGCTCTTTTTGGAACCGATGACGGGTTCGGGATCGGATCAGGTACCTTCCCTCGATCCGAAGGTACGGATAGTCGCGGTGCAGCTGAAATTTTAACGGTGTCGGATCATTTACGGATATGACCCGACACCGATGTCGACACTGTTAGGGCGGTAGCCAGAGCCCTCGGGCGGGATGTCGGGAGCGGCGGAGGACGAGAGTGTGGCGAGGGGGCTCTCGTCCCGAAAGGCGAGGCGGATGCGGAGAGCAAGGCGGGCAAAAGTGAAAACCGCACCCGCCCGCAACTCGCGCAACACCACCAGATTCGTACAGAGGGGCAACGTACGGTGACTGCTTCGCGGACTCCGACAAGATGTGCCAGAGGTCCATCACGCGGTCGGTGTCGTTGTACGTCGGCTTGATCTTCTAGTGACGGTCGCCAAGCCGTCGAATTAGGGCAAGGGGCGGGGTCCTCGACTGCGGTGAGGACAACCGCCCGCATCTGAGTCCAGAAGCGCATGCCGTCCGCGTCGGGCACACCCTCAACCTCGTACCCCCTACCATTTTAGAAAACGTTAGTACGTACACTAACGGTGAGTTAGTGTGCCTTAACGTCATACTAGCGCATACTAACGCCGCGTACTTTTAGTACGCGTACTAACGACGCACTAACGCAATGCGTTAGTTCACAATGTGCGTTAGCATGATTGAATGTGGGAGTTGGTGGATTCGTGGTGTGGTGCGTAGTGGGTCATGGATGGGGTCCAAATGCACTTCAATGATGTTCTAAGGCGATTGGATGGCGAACTGGACATTGGTTAAGGGGATATGACTCTGTTTGAAGAAGCCGATATTTGGGCTGAATTCCTTTGGGAATGTGTTATGTTAGCATGTCGTTAGTATGTTGTTAGTACACTAGACCAATCACACGTTAGCGTGTTAACGGCGTACTAACTTCCACTCTCCTTAAGTGTGGGAGTTGGTGGACTCGTGGTGTGGTGGGTAGTGGGTCATGGATGGGGTCCAAATGCACTTCAATGATGTTCTAAGGCGATCGGATGGCGAACTGGACATTGGTTAAGGGGATATGACTCTGTTTGAAGAAGCCGATATTGGGGCTAAATTCCTTTGGGAATGTGTTACGTTAGCATGTCGTTAGTATGTCGTTAGTACACTAGACCAATCACACGTTAGCGTGTTAACGGCGTACTAACTCCCACTCTTCTTAAGTGTGGGAGTTGGTGGACTCGTGGCGTGGTGCGTAGTGGGTCATGGATGGGGTTCAAATGCACTTCAATGATGTTCTAAGGCGATTGGATGGCGAACTGGACATTGGTTAAGGGGGTATGATGATGTTTGAAGAAGCCGATATTGGGGCTAAATTCCTTTGGGAATGTGCTACGTTAGCATGTCGTTAGTATGTCGTTAGTACACTAGACCAATCACACGTTAGCGTGTTAACGGCGTACTAACTCCCACTCTCCTTAAGTGTGGGAGTTGGTGGACTCGTGGCGTGGTGCGTAGTGGGTCATGGATGGTGTCCAAATGCACTTCAGTGATGATCTAAGGTGATTGGATGGCGAACTGGACATTGGTTAAGGGGGTATGACGTTGTTTGAAGAAGCTGATATGGCTGAGCTCCTTTGGGAATGTGCTACGTTAGCATGTCGTTAGTATGTCGTTAGTACACTAGACCAATCAGACGTTAATGTGTTAAACATATATTATCTAACATGTTAAACGTGTACTAACCACGGTATACGTGCGTAAACTACGCAACCACTGCACATGCCGGGTGTTCCACTAAACCACACGACGCAAGATGCCGAGGGACTGTCCACGGCCTAGAATCCCGTCGACCGAAACATGAGTTCAGTCCTCATTGTCGTCCTAGTCGTCGTCGTAGTCAAGTGGTGGCTTTAGGCATTCAAAAAAGTCAGCCGTGGGGTCAAGAATGACCGCGATCTCCATGCACGGATGTGGTACGTATAACGACGACCTGCTGTTCAACTTTGTTGGCTAAGATGAAATGCTCGGAGTTCTTCTCAAAAGCCGTTGGGTCACGGTGCGGGTTGAAGGTGTACACCGTCTTAGCCAAATCGTCCGGCCCGAGAATCGAGTTCCTCCTACGATAGGCCTTGATTTGTTCTTCGGTTGGCTTTGTCAGCCAGTTGACTTTCAATAAGGTGTACAACCGTCCCGCGATCTCCACCCGCAGAATGTTTGTAATGCGGCTGTGCCGGCATACCGCCACCATTTTTGATACGCAGTTAGCTGGAACATAGTGCATTAATTAAGTAAAGTAGCTGCCACGTTAGTAGTGTACTGTTAGTTACCGAATATCGCACTAAGTGTACACTACCGTATCGACATAGGGCACTAATAACGTGTTTCACTGGTTTCTTGAGAGACATGCATATCACGAGGTATATGGATAAAGGCATGACTCACCCGTCATATATCGTCGTCACCGTGGTTGCCGCCCACTCGGATACTCGAAGCTTCTTTGTGCCCCCCTCATATTCATGACCCAACCGGAAACCTTCGGGAACGGGTTGACGAGGTGGTGGTGGAGAAACAAGTGCGTGGGGTGCGGGGTTACGAATGGCTCTGCGGGCTAGTGGTGGGACGGGTACACGTGAGGACACCGGCGCGCCTTGTTGTAGAAGAATCCCACGCCGGCCGGGAGTCGGTGTGGGTGCACGCTCGGGCGCGGGCTCGGGCGAAGGTGGATCCGGGCGAGAGGCTTGTGCACGAAGAGTCGCAAAGTGTTCACCTTGACGTTTATTGTTCATTGCACAAATCCCAATTCTGCCCCCCCCACCCCACCCGCCCTCCTATTATGTAATATTCGCGTTGTTAGTGTGAGTTTAACAGAAGGGATCTTTTCGGGAATATTCCATTGTTAGTACGCTAACAGGACGCTAACGGCATGCCTTAGCGCACTAACGTTGCCCCAACTGGACACTAACGGAAGGAATCTTTTAGGGAATATTCCATTGTTAGTACGCTAACAGGACGCTAACAGCAGGCCTTAGCGCACTAACGTTGCCCTAACTGAACACTAACAGAAGGAATCTTTTAGGGAATATGCCATTGTGCGTTAGTGCATGCCACCTAATGCCTCCTTAACGACGTCAATAGGGCGCCATTTAGTGTCTTGTTGCATGTAATGCACTAACTCAGCGCTGAGTTAGTGCATTACATGCAACAAGACACTAAATGGCGCCCTATTGACGTCGTTAAAGAGGCATTAGGTGGCATGCACTAACGCACAATGGCATATTCCCTAAAAGATTCCTTCTGTTAGTGTTCAGTTAGGGCAACGTTAGTGCGCTAAGGCCTGCTGTTAGCGTCCTGTTAGCGTACTAACAATGGAATACTCCCCTAAAACTCGAAATTCCCAAATGTGATAGGAAAATTTCATCAAACCATCGTGATCGCGCGATGGCGTCGAATCGCGCGATAATAATTTTAGTCGACAGCAGGATTCGAACCCGTGCGGTCGGTTTCCTAATGGGTTGTCACATTCATCATGTCCAACTGCGCTACGATCGAAGAGGATGACAATTGAACGCATTAATTGACACACGACATCGACATCGAGGATCGACAGTGGCATGGCAGTGGATGTGGTGTCCACTGTAGTCAGTACTGTACTGTGTCACTGTACTGTAGTGGTCAACACCGCACCGACCGACTGACATGACATGACGAGGTATCCGTTTGTGGTTTTGAATTATTTCAACACCTTCTACACTTCGGTGTCTACACACTGAGACAGTGAACAGTCAGTAGCAGTCGTGTGCAGCTGCTGCTGCTGCTGTGCTTGACCTTGTTTCAAGTGCGTACTCGCTCTCGCTCATGTATTTTTTATTTCTACCGTAACTTTATGCTTGCGAGGATGTTTTCATGTGTAGCCACGATTGTTTTGCTGCGCGTCTTGGTCTTTAGCCAAGTGCGTAGGGGTGTCAAAAAGAGAAATTGGTTTCTTGGTTCCTAGTCCAATGGACTAGGACAAGTTGGTTCGAATCCGACTCACCCCGCTGAATTTATTATTTTCTTGTGGTTACTTGCTAACTTGTTTTTCTTTTGCGCGCAGAAATGAAGTTGTTCTTTAGTTCTTCTAGTCTTTGAGCTCTTCGAGCGATTCGAGCTCTTCGAATCTTTCATTGGTATGGTTCTCTCAAATTGTTTTACATGATCTGTCTTTAGTTTCTCTTCAACGCGTTTTGATCATACTTATTGAGACTCCTTGTGTGGGCTGGGTTTTTCAAACGCAGGTACATTGGAACGATTTCTTTTCTTTCTAGAGTAGAGCAGAGTAGAGTAGAGTAGAGTAGAGTAGAGAAGTTTGATCATCCTTGCTTGCACTTGTGATATGTTGACTTTTGTTTGTAGAGTAGATTAGGCTGATATTCGCAAGATCGCGCGTTTTGTTGAACTTTTCTTTTAGAGAATTGTGATCAACAACTCGCAAACATATTAGTGTTTAGAAAGCAATGTAAATATAGTTGAATGATGGATATAACGTTCTTATTTTGTCTTCTATTCATTGTCATGCATACTTTGTGTATACACATATTGCATTTGCGCATTCTAGCGAAAGAATTGTGTTCTTGAAAGCATCATTTTGCCACACACAACATGAATGCACATTTGTACACACCCCGCCACATATGAAATTATGCAAGCTTGTATGGTGTGTGTGCATCTATCATGCACACACACAACATTCGTGTTTGTGCTTACATCTTCAATAGTGTGTACGTGTGTAGCAAGTGAACGCGCGTATGCTTTTAGAATGGGATAGCACAATGGTATGATACACTATCTGAACACTAACACTAGATTATGTGCACACTAACCGGTCGTTAGTGTGCACAAGGTTAGTGTGCTGTTAGTGTAGTGTTAGTGGTATATTAACGATATCCTAACGACACACTATCTGTATACTAACCATCCGTTAATGCTCAAAGTTAGTGTGTCGTTAGTGTGCTGTTAGTGTAGTGTTAGTGGTATATTAACGATATCCTAACGACACACTATCTGTATACTAACCATCCGTTAATGCTCAAAGTTAGTGTGTCGTTAGTGTGTGGGTTAGTGTGCCGTTAGTGTGCCTGTTAGTGTGGCAGTTAATGTTCTAACCACGCGTTAACCGACTTAGTTAGTGTGTCGTTAAGGTACCGTTAAGGTATGTTGCACAGAATGCGTGCCCTAACGGTACCTTAACGACGCAGTTAGCGTGCTATTAGTGTATGTACAAGCACACTAACGCGCCGTACTCTTATACAGTTAGTGTGTCGTTAGTATATCGTTAGTGCACGTACTAACGTTTTCTAAAATGGTAGGGACCGTAGGCGCTGAAGAGCGTAGCGGCCGTCAGCAGGGTGGTGGCGGGCACATTCGTGATAGACACGTAGCGCGTTGCCACGAAGCGGGTGCGGAAGGATGCTGAAGAGGATCTCGTTGATGGTGACGTGGTAAAAGTCATGATCGTGCTCGAGGTCGAGGAGCTTGGCCGCCTCGCTGTAGGAGACGGGGTACAACACGTGAGCCAGTCCAGAAAGGAGGGCGTTGAAGTCCACGTCGGCAGTCGCGGTGTCCGAAGTGTAGCCAGTCGGCATCTTGAGGCCCGTAGACTTCAGAAATGAAAGTAGGTCACTTCCATACTGAAACGCGTAGGCGAGCTGCTCGATGTACCCATCCTCGCGCCCCTCCTCCACAGGTGTGGTGCTCAAAACGTCGGGGTCGTTGAAGTAGTCAAAAGCCGTAGGGGCGTTGACCGTAGATGTCGGCTTTGATCGCAATGATGACGTCCCAACAATCCTGCGTGGTCTACGAGACGAGGCAGGGGTACTCTGCGATCCGGAAGGTGAATTCGACGGTGAACCGGTCTGATGTGTGCGGGCAGCGCGCAGAGCGGATGCAAGTCCTTCACGTCGGGTCGAAGCCATTGTGGGGAGAAAATATTGCTTGTCCAATGGTAAATGCAAGCACACAAGGTGTGCAACAAAAACGGCTGAAGATGTCGGAAAAAAGATGTCGAGATGTCGAGATGTCGGTGCCACCGCTGCGCGTGTGCGGTGCGGCTGATGTCGGATTGTCGGAATTTGCTGCCTAAAGATGTCGGTAGAGTCGCGAAGAGCGAAGCGGACCAAAGAGACGAACAAGCCAACACGAAAGGTGCGTGGGCTATAACCTGATAAAACAGGAGAAATAGGTATATATATATCTTGTGCTTAAAGACTGTGAAAAATGCAGGTGTGCTGGCTCGTGGAATACTAAAGTCAGATAAAACAATAAGATGCCTGGGTAAGTGTTTCGGGGGCCTGTGACACGGTGGCACAGACATCACTGCAAGTGACATCCAGGCGAGGGGTGACACAAAGGGTGCACCACTGCTCCCCCCCTAGGGGGGGGAAGTCAGCATCCCCGTGATATAACCCTTATATCGGGGGTTATATACACTTATATAACCCCCGATATAACCCTTATATCGGGGGTTATATAAGTGTATATAACCTTTGGGGGTTATATAAGCTAATATATAACCTATAACCCTAGGGGGTTATATCGGGTCCCAAGGGGGGTTATATACAGAGCCGTCGCAAAAAGTTCGGCAAGAAAATGCATAATCGAACTAAATGGAGGTTTTTCGATGTTTGGAGAGTTACTAGGCCTTATTAGGGCAATAATAAGACCCCGTGAGGGAAAATTTTTGAAAAAAAAATTTTTTGGTGCTCGCCGGGGGGCAAAAACGCTGTTTTCGGGCCATTTTGAGTGCGTGGGGGCTAGAGGATTTCAGTTAGGTGACCAAATCGCGCGTTTGAACTTCGTGGGACCTTTCAAGGACCATCACGGGCAACTTAGTGGAAGAAATGATGAGAAATTTCAATTTGGGTGCTCGCCGGGGGGCAAAATGGCTGTTTCTGGGGCCTGAGCAGGCCATTTTGAGTGCGCGGGTGCTAGAGGATTTCAGTTAGGTATCTGAATCGCGCGTTTGAACTTCGTGGGACCTTTCAAGGACCATCACGGGCAACTTAGTGGAAGAAATGATGAGAAATTTCAATTTGGGTGCTCGCCGGGGGCCAAAATGGCTGTTTCTGGGGCCCGAGCAGGCCATTTTGCGTGCGTGGGGCTAGAGGATTTCAGTTAGGTATCCGAATCGCGCGTTTGAACTTCGTGGGACCTTTCAAGGACCATCACGGGCAACTTAGTGGAAGAAATGATGAGAAATTTTAATTTGGGTTCTCGCCAGGGGCCAAAATGGCTGTTTCTGGGGCCCGAGCAGGCCATTTTGCGTGCGCGGGGCTAGAGGATTTCAGTTAGGTATCTGAACCGCGCGTTTGAACTTCGTGGGACCTTTCAAGGACCATCACGAACCACTTCGTGGAACACTTCGTGGAAGAAATGATGAGAAATTTCAATTTGGGTGCTCGCCGGGGGCCAAAATGGCTGTTTCTGGGGCCCGAGCAGGCCATTTTCAGGGTTTTCACTCCATTCAAAATTGTGCACAACAGTGTGCAAGTGTCCCCCGCGCAACAACCTGGCACTTGCCGTTGCGGTGCCCTGCTGTGTGGTATATATTGATATCCATATGCATATGCCTTGCTATGGTATTGATATGAATACGCAAATGTTGTGTTGTGCTGTGCATCGATATGTAGTGTTGTGCGTGTGCTATGCATATATTCTTCGTTGTGTATGTGCTATGCATACACGCTTTGTTGTGCACGTGATATGCATATATGCGTCAACGTTGTGCATGTGCAATGCATATATGCCAAGGTGTTGTGCGTGTGCAATGCCTATATGCTTTGCTATGCGCGTGCTATACATATATGATTTGTTGTGCATACGTATGCATATGTCATCCTAACCTATCATTCGTTTCCCTGCGCCATGCGATGCGAGCATCCTGCCAAGTCTCGGGCGTGCGCAGTCGGATGTGCGCCCGAGACGGAGCTGCCAGGAGTTCAACCTGAGCTCAGTGGGTGTTATTCCCACCGAGACTGCAGCCCCCTTTCACCATCTTGGCTCACCCGCCTGTAACCATGAAAAAAAGCGTGCAGTGCACCGAAGGGTGCAGGGCAGTCCTTGCCAGCACTGCTATCTGAAACAAACCAAAACGTTATCTGAAACGACCGCAATTTGTAGAATGCGCTGCGCCCCGATTCAAAATTGTGCACAACAGTGTGCAAGTGTCCCCCGCGCAACAACCTGGCACTTGCCGTTGCGGTGCCCTGCTGTGTGGTATATATTGATATACATATGCATATGCCTTGCTGTGGTATTGATATGAATACGCAAAACTTGTGTTGTGCATATATGTAGTGCTGTGCGTGTGCTATGCATATATTCTTCGTTGTGTATGTGCTATGCATACACGCTTTGTTGTGCACGTAATATGCATATATGCGTCAACGCTGTGCATGTGCAATGCATATATGCCAAGGTGTTGTGCGAGTGCGATGCCTATATGCTTTGCTGTGCGCGTGCTATACATATATGATTTGCTGTGCATACGTATGCATATGTTATCCTAACCTATCATTCGTTTCCCTGCGCCATGCGATGCGAGCATCCTGCCAAGTCTCGGGCGCACGCCCGACTTTGCAGCAGTGGACAGTCGGGACACTCTGCAGTGGAGCTTGTGTAGAAGGTGGTGACCGCAGCGCTGGGAAAGGCAGGAGGGGGTGTGGGCTTGGGTGTAATGACCAAGCCCACACCTAATTTCCGCACACGGAATCGCTGGGCATCTTCTGCCCCTCGGGACGCCCATCGACGAGAGCCCACCCTGCAGGAAAGGTTGAGTTGTGTTGTGCTGTGCTGTGCATCGCATATGCAAAAGCTATGTTGTGCTGTGCATCGCATATGCAAAAGCTGTGTCGTGCTGTGCTGTGCATCGCATATGCAAAAGCTGTGTCGTGCTGTGATGTGCATCGCATATGCAAAAGCCGTGTTGTGCTGTGCTGGCATCGCATATGCAAAGCGTGTTGTGCCTTGCTGTGCATCATGCAAAAGCTGTGTTGTGCTGTCTTGCATCGCATATGCAAAAGTTGTGTTGTGCTGTGCTGTGCATCGCATATGCAAAAGTTGTGTTGTGCTGTGCTGTGCATCGCATATGCAAAAGCCGTGTCGTGCTGTGCCGTGATAATGCTATGCTGTGCTGATATGCATATGAACATGCCGTGCTATGCTTTGTTGTGATTTGCATATGCTGTTTTGTGCCATTCAGTGCCTGACCTGCGGATGCTACTCCTAGAGCCGGATGCCCTGCTGTGTTGTGCTGTGCTGTGCGTTGCTATGCATGTGCAAATGTTGTGCTTTGTTATGCTATGAACATGCATTTCTCCGTTGTGCAGTGCTATGATATGCTTATGCGCATGCTGTGTCCTGCTGTGATATGCATATGCGGTTCTGTGCTCTGCATTGCCGAACCTCCGGACGCCACTCCCGGAGCCGGCTGCCGTGCCCTGCTATGCTGTGTGATATGTTGCGGGCTTACCTATCTTACGCAAGTGTTGCAAAATGCTATGCACAGCGAATGCCGTTGAGTCTTGGCCGCACACTCGACTGCGCAGTGCCCAGCCGAGTGTGCGCCCGAGACGGAGCTGTCAGGAGTTCAACCTGAGCTCAGTGGGTGTTATTCCCACCGAGACTGCAGCCCCCTTTCACCATCTTGGCTCACCCGCCTGTAACCATGAAAAAAAGCGTGCAGTGCACCGAAGGGTGAAGGGCAGTCCTTGCCAGCACTGCTATCTGAAACAAACCAAAACGCTATCTGAAACGACCGCAATTTGTAGAATGCGCTGCGCCACAGACAAACCGTTAGCGAGACCGTTGGGTTTGATCCCAAGCTGGGAAATAAATTAAAATCGTAGGGCACCTGCCCGTTGTCAACGTGTGTAAGTTGGGGGGAACGCGAGTGCGGCGGAGGGAGGCATTGCGGGATCAGCTAGACATAGCGGCAGCTTCATATCTATCTCAAGCGAAGCTGATTGATACCCCAGCGCGAAAGGATGAAGTGCGGCAGAACGGCGGCCGTGCATACCCGCGTGGAGAGCGTTCAATTTTGCTGCAGGGAGCCAGCGACAGCGTCAGCACCGCCTCCGCTCCAGAAGACTAAAGAAGATCTTCGATAAATACAATAATCACGGTGTTGTATCTGACTGCAACGCCCATATCCGTTCACGTCCGTTCAGGTCTAGTTCACGCATACACGGTTGTAACTAACAACATACTAACACGGTCAGTTGTAACTAACACATACTAACACATACCTCCAGATTGGCAAGTGCAGCTGGAGGAAGCGTTAGTGTGTGTTAGTTACAACTGAAAAACTTGTGAGTACTTTCGCCAAACCGTTAGCTAGCAAAGATGTGAAAATGCGCATGCGCTTCACCGGCCGCGAGATCAGTCCAGTCACAGGGAGACTTAGATCTCGCGGCCGGTGACATCTTCTGCGCAATTATACCATAATCTGATGTGTACGAAGAAAATTTTCACCGGCCGCGAGATCAGTCCAGTCACAGGGAGACTTAGATCTCGCGGCCGGTGACATCTTCTGCGCAATTATACCATAATCTGATGTGTACGAAGAAAATTTTCACCGGCCGCGAGATCAGTCCAGTCACAGGGAGACTTAGATCTCGCGGCCGGTGACATCTTCTGCGCAATTATACCATAATCTGATGTGTATGAAGAAAAATTTCACCGGCCGCGAGATCAGTCCAGTCACAGGGAGACTTAGATCTCGCGGCCGGTGACATCTTCTGCGCAATTATACCATAATCTGATGTGTACGAAGAAAAATTTCACCGGCCGCGAGATCAGTCCAGTCACATCGGAGCTTAGATCTCGCGGCCGGTGATGCGTGTATGCGTGAACTAGACCTGAACGGACATGAACGGATATGGGCGTTGCAGTCAGATACAACACCGTGATTATTGTATTTATCGAAGATCTTCTTTAGTCTTCTGGAGCGGAGGCGGTGCTGACGCTGTCGCTGGCTCCCTGCAGCAAAATTGAACGCTCTCCACGCGGGTATGCACGGCCGCCGTTCTGCCGCACTTCATCCTTTCGCGCTGGGGTATCAATCAGCTTCGCTTGAGATAGATATGAAGCTGCCGCTATGTCTAGCTGATCCCGCAATGCCTCCCTCCGCCGCACTCGCGTTCCCCCCAACTTACACACGTTGACAACGGGCAGGTGCCCTACGATTTTAATTTATTTCCCAGCTTGGGATCAAACCCAACGGTCTCGCTAACGGTTTGTCTGTGGCGCAGCGCATTCTACAAATTGCGGTCGTTTCAGATAGCGTTTTGGTTTGTTTCAGATAGCAGTGCTGGCAAGGACTGCCCTTCACCCTTCGGTGCACTGCACGCTTTTTTTCATGGTTACAGGCGGGTGAGCCAAGATGGTGAAAGGGGGCTGCAGTCTCGGTGGGAATAACACCCACTGAGCTCAGGTTGAACTCCTGACAGCTCCGTCTCGGGCGCACACTCGGCTGGGCACTGCGCAGTCGAGTGTGCGGCCAAGACTCAACGGCATTCGCTGTGCATAGCATTTTGCAACACTTGCGTAAGATAGGTAAGCCCGCAACATATCACACAGCATAGCAGGGCACGGCAGCCGGCTCCGGGAGTGGCGTCCGGAGGTTCGGCAATGCAGAGCACAGAACCGCATATGCATATCACAGCAGGACACAGCATGCGCATAAGCATATCATAGCACTGCACAACGGAGAAATGCATGTTCATAGCATAACAAAGCACAACATTTGCACATGCATAGCAACGCACAGCACAGCACAACACAGCAGGGCATCCGGCTCTAGGAGTAGCATCCGCAGGTCAGGCACTGAATGGCACAAAACAGCATATGCAAATCACAACAAAGCATAGCACGGCATGTTCATATGCATATCAGCACAGCATAGCATTATCACGGCACAGCACGACACGGCTTTTGCATATGCGATGCACAACACAGCACAACACAACTTTTGCATATGCGATGCACAGCACAGCACAACTTTTGCATATGCGATGCAGCACGGCTTTTTGCATATGCGATGCACAAAAGGCACAACACAGCTTTTGCATATGCGATGCACAGACAGCACAACACGGCTTTTGCATATGCGATGCACATCACAGCACGACACAGCTTTTGCATATGCGATGCACAGCACAGCACGACACAGCTTTTGCATATGCGATGCACAGCACAACATAGCTTTTGCATATGCGATGCACAGCACAGCACAACACAACTCAACCTTTCCTGCAGGGTGGGCTCTCGTCGATGGGCGTCCCGAGGGGCAGAAGATGCCCAGCGATTCCGTGTGCGGAAATTAGGTGTGGGCTTGGTCATTACACCCAAGCCCACACCCCCTCCTGCCTTTCCCAGCGCTGCGGTCACCACCTTCTACACAAGCTCCACTGCAGAGTGTCCCGACTGTCCACTGCTGCAAAGTCGGGCGTGCGCCCGAGACTTGGCAGGATGCTCGCATCGCATGGCGCAGGGAAACGAATGATAGGTTAGGATAACATATGCATACGTATGCACAGCAAATCATATATGTATAGCACGCGCACAGCAAAGCATATAGGCATCGCACTCGCACAACACCTTGGCATATATGCATTGCACATGCACAGCGTTGACGCATATATGCATATTACGTGCACAACAAAGCGTGTATGCATAGCACATACACAACGAAGAATATATGCATAGCACACGCACAACACTACATATATGCACAACACAAGATTTGCGTATTCATATCAATACCACAGCAAGGCATATGCATATGTATATCAATATATACCACACAGCAGGGCACCGCAACGGCAAGTGCCAGGTTGTTGCGCGGGGGACACTTGCACACTGTTGTGCACAATTTTGAATCGGGGCGCAGCGCATTCTACAAATTGCGGTCGTTTCAGATAGCGTTTTGGTTTGTTTCAGATAGCAGTGCTGGCAAGGACTGCCCTGCACCCTTCGGTGCACTGCACGCTTTTTTTCATGGTTACAGGCGGGTGAGCCAAGATGGTGAAAGGGGGCTGCAGTCTCGGTGGGAATAACACCCACTGAGCTCAGGTTGAACTCCTGACAGCTCCGTCTCGGGCGCACATCCGACTGTGCACTGCTGCAAAGTCGGGCGTACGCCCGAGACTTGGCAGGATGCTCGCATCGCATGGCGCAGGGAAACGAATGATAGGTTAGGATGACATATGCATACGTATGCACAACAAATCATATATGTATAGCACGCGCACAGCAAAGCATATAGGCATTGCACACGCACAACACCTTGGCATATATGCATTGCACATGCACAGCGTTGACGCATATATGCATATCACGTGCACAACAAAGCGTGTATGCATAGCACATACACAACGAAGAATATATGCATAGCACACGCACAACACTACATATCGATGCACAGCACAACACAACATTTGCGTATTCATATCAATACCACAGCAAGGCATATGCATATGGATATCAATATATACCACACAGCAGGGCACCGCAACGGCAAGTGCCAGGTTGTTGCGCGGGGGACACTTGCACACTGTTGTGCACAATTTTGAATGGAGTGAAAACCCTGAAAATGGCCTGCTCGGGCCCCAAAAACAGCCATTTCGGCCCCCGGCGTGCACCCGAATTAAAATTTCTCATCATTTCTTCCACAGAGTGGTTTGAGAGGGCTGCCAAAAGGTCCCACGAAATGCAAACACGCGATTCGGATAACTAACTGAAATCCTCTAGCACCCGCGCACTCGAAAATGGCTAGATCAGGCCCCAAAAACTGCCATCTGGGCCCTAGCGAGCACCTGAAGAAAAAAGAATCACATCATTTCTTCCACAAAGTGGTTCGTGATGGTCCTTGAAAGGTCCCACGAAGTTCAAACGCGCGATTCGGATACCTAATTCAAATCCTCCAGCCCCACGCGCGCAAAATGGCCCGTTCAGGGTTTGGCCCCCGGCGAGCACCCAAATTAGAATTTCTCATCATTTCTTTCACAAAGTGATCAAAGTGGTTCGTGATCGTCCTTGAAATGTCCCACGAAGTTCAAACGCGCGATTCGGATACCTACTTCAAATCCTCTAGCCCCGCGCACGCAAAATGCCCTGCACAGGCCCCAGATACAACCATTTTGGCCCCCGGCGAGCACCCAAAAAAAAAATTCTCATCATTTCTTCCACAAAGTGGTTCGTGATCGTCCTTGAAAGGTCCCACGAAGTTCAAACGCGCGATTCGGATACCTAATTCAAATCCTCTAGCCCCGCGCACGCAAAATGGCCAGATCAGGCCCCCAAAAAGCCTTTTTGGCCCCCGGCGAGCACCCAAAAAAAAAATTCTCATCATTTCTTCCACAAAGTGGTTCGTGATCGTCCTTGAAAGGTCCCACAAAGTTCAAACGCGCGATTCGGATACCTAATTCAAATCCTCTAGCCCCGCGCACGCAAAATGGCCAGATCAGGCCCAAAAACAACCTTTTTGGCCCCCGGCGAGCACCCAAAAAAACAATTCTCATCATTTCTTCCACTAAGTGCCCCGTGATGGTCCTTGAAAGGTCCCACGAAGTTCAAACGCGCGATTCGGATACCTAACTAAAATCCTCTAGCCCCGCGCACTCAAAATGGCCAGATCAGGCCCAAAAACAGCCTTTTTGGCCCCCGGCGAGCACCCAAAAAAGTTTTCTCATCATTTCTTCCACTAAGTGACCCGTGATGGTCCTTGAAAGGTCCCACGAAGTTCAAACACGCGATTCGGACACCGACGGGAAATCCTCTAGCACCCGCGCACTCAAAATGGCCTTTTCAGGCCAAAAACCATCGATTTTGGCCGCCGGCGAGCCGGAAAATATTTTTTTTGAAAAAAGTTTTTCACTCCGAGTCTTACCATTGACCTTAAAAGGTCACACAACTCCAAAAAGTTGCAAATGTTGCATTATGCATGTGACCACTTTGTGACACTCGAGCTTTTTGCGACTGCTCTACACCTAAGGGTTATATCCCCCAAATCGATATAAGTCCACAGCCCACAGTCCGTACCCCTGAAGTGGTGCTTCTATCTTGTCACCAAGGACATCCTCGCGGACACCCTTGGCCCACTGGCGGTGTAGACGCGCCTTGTAGATGTCGTCAACCAGCTTGCTCTGCTCCTGCAAGTCAAGGTATGGCTTACGCGAGGTCGACTTTACACAAAACTTCCGATTTTCTAGATCGTGAGATAAATGCGATTGAAGTGTGCTCTTAAGTATGGTTAAGTATGGGAGGTAACCGAGCGGTATCGGCCATAACTTTTCAATGCCTGGGTCAATTGTATACCCAGAGCGCGCAATATGTTTAGATTGGTTTAAGCGACATGTTTATCGAATAAAAATATTTTCCGAAGTTTTGTGTAAAGTCGACCTCGCGTAAGCCATACCTTGAAGTACTTCCTGGTCGCCACGGCTGCATCCTCGTTGGAAGTCGGAGCGGGGGTCGGAACAGTTGGCGTACGCACCGTCGGACTGTTTCGAACCCCGCCTGATAGCCTCAGTGAGGCGTCGATGTCACTGTCCCGGTCTAGGGACTTCTTCGCTCGGGTCAACATTCCCATACTCTGAAAAGCCAGAGGGGAGGTGGCACGCAGCCGCGCGGTTGGGTGTGGTAGCGGGAAAATGGCAATGCCCAGCAGCGGAGAGGAACGAAGAGAGTGGAGCGGCGAGGGGCACTCGACGATGTCGTCGAAGTCGAAGGTGTCGCGAACACCAGCCTAGAAAACAGTAATCAGCAGGGCCAGTGCCGGTGCAAAACTGAATCGGAACATTGCTAAGACTAGTCCGTAACGAGGCGCGGTCCCCATGGCCGCCACTCCCAGTCGCTTACCGTAAACAACTCATACCACAATCCCTAGTCGCACCCAAACGCGCCCGTGCGCACCACCTCTCCAAGCGGCCGTTTAGCCAATCATGGCCAAATCAGCAAGTGGAATAAAAGCGTGGATGGGGCCACGACCTACTGGAATATCCTAGTTCACTAGATATCAGAAACCCCCGAACTGTGTGGATAAACTCATCAGATAAATAAACCCTAAGCTAGATATACCCGGAACGGTCTCGGACGGTTTCGGAGTCTAGCCTACCTGTGACACAGCGTGTGTCACAGCACGAACCTATAGATCAGTCAACAATCCAGTGTTGGCTTGTCGGCCTGTTGTACCTGTTGGTCATAGGGGCCTGAACCGGGACTCCCGGGGCATGGCTGCCTATACAGATTTCAGCACATTTCGCCTGAAATGCGCAGTGCGCCCGGAACGCGTACATCGCTTGAAACGCTTGATTCGCCTGAATGGCGCGCATTGCCCGAAAGGCACACACCGCCTGGAAGGCGCGGTTCGCCAGGATGGCGCGCATCACCAGGATGGCGCGTGTCGCCGTGAAAGGCATGTTTGGCCTGAAAGGCGCACTTCGCACGAAATGTGCGCATCGCCCGAAATGCCCGCGATTCGCTGCAATGCGCCTGTCGCCTGAAACACGTGTATCGCCCGAAACGCGCGCACCGCCTGTCCCGCCCGACATCACCTGAAGTTCGCACCTCACCTGAAGCGCTCGTTTCGCTGCAATTCGCCTGCTGCCTGAAACACGTGTATCGCCCGAGACGCGCGCACCGCCTGTTTCACGCAACGCCACCCGAAGTTCATAGCTCGCCTGAAATGCGCGTCCTCATCCCCGCACGCCACCCCTCACCTCGCTGCAGCGTTGGCACCGCTGTTGAGCCTGTTTCGACGAACTGCGACCTTTCTGCCGGCACAGATTGGCCAAGAGCACGCCACACATCACGTCGCCGCAGCGCTGATCTCGCTGATGAGCCGGTTTCGACGGACCGCACCACTTCTACTGGCACAGAGTGGCCAAGAGCACGCCACCCCGCACGTCGCTGGGTTGATCCGATGTTGAGCATGTTTCGACGATTGCGACCTTTCTGCCGCGCAGGCCAAGAGCACGCCACACATCACGTCGCTGCAGCGCTGATCCCGCTGCTGAGTCTGTTTCGACGGACTGCACCAATTCTGCTGGCACAGAGTGGCCAAGAGCACGCGCCACCCCGCACGTCGCTGCAGCGTTGATCCCGTTGTTGAGCGTGTTTCGACGGACTGGGACCTTTCTGCCAGGCACAGATTGGCCAAGAGCAAGCCACCCAGCACGTCGATGCAACGTTGATCCCGCTGTTTCGACGGACGAACCCACTTCCACTACGTGGCCGGAAGTGGCTAGCTGAACGGAAAAAAGGTTATCGAGGAATAGATAACTCCAAAATGGGGAATAGAAATTTCGATCTGTTTTTGGAGAATAGATTATATGTCACATGTAACCATGCTTAATTCAATCGAGCGCCAAAAAAATTTACAAGCAGTTTGACTAGCACACTCCCCAACACTTCACAGCCATGGTCCGAGGACCAGGAGGAGAAAAATGTAGCATGAAGCATAATTTTTCCACCATTCGATTCTAAAGCGTTTGTATTCATTAGGTGAATACCTTTCGTTTGAACTATCGATTGGCCCCATCCGCAACCGCATCAGCTTAGCCTTCGCGACTGCAAGCTAAGTTGGTGCGGTGTGAGATGGTTTCAACCACTTGCGGCTTTGCATAATAGGGGTTTTCGTGAGAATCTTCTCACGAAACTTGGCAGTGATATTGTTCATATCAATATCAGTGCACCCTCAAGAGCATATGGCAAGCCGTTGAGTATATTAAAGACGGCCGCGTGCTGGCATGATGCCTTTTGGGTTTGAAACCCAAACCCAAGCATGCCAAACAGCGAAGGGCTTCCCGTGAGTTCCAGCGCACGTAACTTTGCAAAATATATTGATAAGATGCATATATTTCACTTTTCTGAAGTGCAAGGTTTGCGATAGCTTGTGCGCGAAGTTAACATATCATTTCTTTGACCCAGATTTATGAGTTTGTATATCACGCTAAAATCTGTGTCAAAGAAATAGTAATACCATTTTGTGCACAGACTTTCTTAGACCTTGTGCTTCGAATATATCAAAGATAGATATCTTGGCAATATTTCTACGCAGTTACGTGCGCTAGAACGCACGGGAAGCCCTTCGCTGTTTAGCATGTATTGGGTTTGGAAACATTCGAACCCAAGCCCAATAGATCTGCCAAAGAAATAAATTGATGGTTTTGCCAACAAGTTATCTCAAACCTTGTGCTTCTGAGAACTGAAAGATATGTGTCTTGTAAATATTTGTGCATAGTTTCGCGCGCTATAACGCACGGGAATTGCTTTTCAGTTTGGCATGTATTGGGTTTGGGTAAACTCGAACACAAACCCAATAAATCTCCAAAGAAATAAATTGATGGCTTCGTGCACAAGGCTTTTGAGGCCTTGGGCCTTTGGCAACTAAAAGATATATATCTTAGTAATACTTTTGCAAAGTTACGGGCGCTGGAACTCACGGGAAGCCCTTTGCTGTTTGGCATGTTTGGGTTTGGATTTGCATGTACCGAAACCCATGATGTGTAGCACGCGTTTTGCGCATAGCTGACATCAGAGGTTGTGCGTTTGAGGGTGCACCAATATTGCTGTTAGCAATATTGGTGCCAAGTATCGTGCGCTAGAACGCACGAGAACCCCTCCGCTGTTTGAGTTTTGATGCGATGTGCATGAAAGTTATAAGGGCCTCTCAGCTTAGCTCGCAGTCGCGACTGCAAACTGAGCTGATGCGGCCACGGCTCAGTCAAGAGCTAAAAAAACTCCTACCTAAGAGTCTAAATGATATATCTTTGTGCATTACGAACGTTGGAAAATGTTTTCCCAGTCTAATTTACTCGCAAACAGTGTGGGCAATCATACGTGCAGTGAAATATTCACGGCCGTGAATTTAATATTCACGGCCGTGAATTCCAGATTCGGGAGGGCGTAAACCGTACGTTTAGGGCTCTACAGTATGTGAGAACTGAAGTCGGCTTGGTTGCAAAGACCTGTCTGGTATTTTCTCTAAGTATTTTCAGACGTTCCCAAAGTGACCAAAAACCGAACGATCGGCGATCGAACGGTTTTTGGTCACTTTGGGAGTGAGATCGTGAGTTTAGGCTTGGTGACAACACGCGAAACAACACTGAGTATTTTCAGACGCGTTCCCAAAGTGACCAAAAACCGAACGATTGGCGATCGAACGGTTTTTGGTCACTTCGGGAGTAAGATCGCGAGTTTAGGCTTGGTGACAACACTGAGTATTTTCAGACGCGTTCCCAAAGTGACCAAAAACCGTTCGATCGCCGATCGAACGGTTTTTGGTCACTTTGGGAGTGAGATCGTGAGTTTCTAAGGCTTGGTGACAACACGCGAGACAACACTCAGTGTTTAAGTATTACCAGTGTTTAAGTATTACCGTCTGAAAATACTTGAAGAAAATACTCACTGTTTGATTTGTTAAATATGCAATTTTAACTAAAGGCGGAAGGCTTTCTCTCCGGGAGTGTGCCCCTGTCCAGCGAAATAAAGATCTCTAAGATTGTATACTAATCTGAGTAATCTTTTGCTTCAAAATATTATCACATATTCCTACTTAGTATGATGTGGGTACCCGTTTCGCAAAGAAGATGAAACCCCATGTAGCGCAACTATTGCGGGTTTCAAATTCCTTAAATTCCACCCGCTTCCGCCAAATGAACGCGTCATCCCACAACGAGATGTGTGGTTGACCGTTCAGTTTGTGCAATTTGTTTAGGGAAAACAACGCATACGAAATACTATTTTTGCAAACGCTTCCCTCATCCGTTGCCCAGGCTCTCTTGCAAACGAGCGCACGAATGAGGGAAGAAACGCCTAGCGGAAACGTGGACGCGGTTGACATCCGCGTTTCCGCTAGAGGTGAAATTGCACTGCCAAACGGTCAGTATGTGTTTATTATGCTTATATGATATGCGTGATATGTTCATGCTGTGCAGGATGCGTCCCTGTTGGGCGTGAGTCGAGTTGGCTCGAATCACGCCCATTACCCCCCTCTCAAGACCCGTCCAGCATCCTAGATTCCGAACGGATCTTGCTTCCAACCCTTTCTAATTTAAGCAGAATTGCCTGCACACTCGGCATCGTGGTCAGGAACTCGCGTAGCATTACGTATCTCGTTCGATGAAAGCCACGTACGGTACCTGGTTCAACGAAAGCCACGTATCTGGTTCAACGAAAGCCCTGTATCTAGTTCAATGAAAGCCCCGTATCTGGTTCAATGAAAGCCCCGTAATCTTGCTTGCGCAAAAAAGTTGTTCCTAACACTTATTATATATGTAGTCAACTGTACAAGGGAACCGTGGAAAGCAAGGGCAACGCACCTTTCATTTTTGATGGAGAATCTTTTACCCTGTCCTTTTTCTTGAATAGAGGACAATAAAATGCATACCATCAGTGTGTTCAACAGTACATCGATACCCGCCATTGTCGCAAGAAAGGCACACCCTAGTGTACTTTTTCGGAGGCTTCCTCATGTTTGCAAAACGAAAGTGAACAGATGGGTGGGGGGAAAATTTTAACGCTTTATTAAAAATTTAAACGCAAAACTTTAGACGCATATGCATGTGTCACAAACCTATTCCCCAAAAACAGATTGAAATTTCTATTCCCCATTTTGGAGTTATCTATTCCCGAATCATTATGCTACCTAGCTGAACACATAGCCACACTTTTCACGTCGCCGCAGCTTTTGGTCACGCTGCCTGATCAGTCTCTTCGGACCGCACCATCCCCTAGCAAGGAATGGGCAAGGACACTGCTCCCCCTCACAAACCCAACATCACCACCAGCGCATCACTAGTCAGCCATCATCATCATCAGTCACCATCAGTCATATCAGTCATCAGCAGTCATCAACAGTCATCATCAATCATCATGCACCATCATCATCACATCATTGTTCAGTCATCATCATTATCAGTCATCATCATCATCAATCATGCCAGTCATCATCAGTCATCACCAATGATGGTGATCACCAACATCACCATCAGCGCATCACCATTCAGTCACGCCACACCACACGTCGTTGCAGCCTTGTCACGCTGCTGATATTGTTTCGACGGACTGCGACCTTTCTCCCGGCACAGATTGGCCAAGAGCACGCCACACATCACGTCGCTGCAGCGCTGATCCCGCTGCTGAGCCTGTTTCGACGGACCGGCACCTCTTCAAGAACATGCCATCCCATCCGCATCCACTCCGGCACGGTACTGACCCGGGTGCTGCGCGAGACAACGCCCGATTCTGATTGTTGTTACATAGGAGGTACATGCAATACAACAGCCCGGCAGTACAACAATTCCCTTCATCACCATGCCTCCACAACTCTCCCGGCGGCCACCAACCCCCCAAAACAGAAAAAAAAACATGCCAGTCTCACGTCTTCCTCACAGATTCCTCGAGGCCGGGGAGGGGTATTGACACAATCGCCCACCTAACCCCTTCCATGGTCTCTTCCCCTATTATCACGCCTCCCGCACTCAAAACAATGCAAACGTCCACCTTCCACAAGCGAGTGCATCTGCAAAAGCGACCGTCGAGATCACCCCGTACCCAACGGATCGATTACCACAACTCTCCACGTACACCGTAAAGCGGCACCACGTTACGGCGTCGCTTTCTACCGGCTTGACCGGGGGGGAGCAGGGGGGTTCAATGCCCTTCGGCCGATCATTACAGTCACTCATATGTATGTATCAGCACATCAATCATTGATGTATCATCACTTTTCACTCAAAACAATACCGTCATCCCCCGCTTCCCGCAACCGGAGATTGCCCACGCGTGTCGGATCACCCCCGTACCCAGCGGTCCCGGGATGCGCAACTCTCCCATTACCGTGCAACTTGCCACGGACTACGACCTCGCTTTCACACCGACCGCCGGGGAGAGAGGGTATCATTTCAAAAATTCCCCTCCAGACACCAAAACCACAATCGCGCTCGTCTCACTGCCACATACGTTCCGCTCTCAACTACACGATCACGCGCGCCTGCCGCCGCAGACAACGCTAAGCCATTCGAGTTCAGCGTTGCGTCAACAGCTGCATGTATGTACATCGAGGTCTACGTTGTCGCCACGCACGCACTCAGCCGCGCATCGCAGACCGACGTCGGCTGCAAGGGCGCACACAACATGTACCTTGGCAGCCGCATGACGGGACATCGAGAACTACGCCACCATCACTCACGCACTCGGCCGCGTACCGCAGACCGACGTCGCCTGCCAGCACGCACATCGGAATCTCTGCAGCCCATCTCACCTACATCAAGAGCTACGCCATCAACACTCACGCACTCAGCCGCGCACAGCAAACCGACGGTGTCTGCCAGCTCGCACATCTAAGGCTCAACTGTCCATCTCACTTGCATCGTGAATAACTACAATCTTATTACTCACGCACTCAGCCGCGCACCACAGGCCGACGTCGTGTCGCGTGCCAGTGCGCACTTCCGTATCTCAGCAACCACGTACACACGCATATAGGCCTTCTCAGTGGTCACGCATATAGGCCTTCTCAGTGGTCACGCATATAGGCCTTCTCAGTGGTCACGCATATAATAGGCCTTTTCAGTGGTCACGCATATAGGCCTTCTCAGTGGTCACGCACAAAGGCCTTCTCAGTGGTCACGCAGATAGGCAGGGACTGCGATGACAAGTTCGCACACCGTACCGTGATATGTATATGGTGGTACTCTCGGAGGAGGACGAACTATTCGAACTCGCGCTAGATGTGTGAGACAAGTTGAAAGACCTATACGATGAGATGACAACACGTATACCTACGCCGGATACACCACAGGCACAGCTCGAGAAGAGTGAGAACGTACGAAGAAAGGCGGGCGCTTACATTGATGCAGTTGTCGCTCACGGTTCTGGGGCCGACGTCCAGCACTACGCCCACGTGGCGTACTGTATCACCACATCCCTGCTCAAGTACTTCTTCACGGGGATCTTTTGGATTACAGTTTGCAGGGGTTGGAACACCTGCACAACCGACGGAAGCGCCTGAAGACACAACCATAAAAGGGGAATGGGCTCAAGGGCGTCGCTGCACAGACTATGAAAAAGGAGATCGCGGCAAGGCTCGTTGCCAAGTCCACGCTATTCAAGCACAGAGATATAAGCCGGCATCAGAGACAAAAAATATTCAAGCAAGCGAAGGAGGCGAAGGAGAAATATGAGGGCACCTTCTAAGCGAGCACTCCGACGAGGAGGTTCGTCGGAGCGTGGCACGTTCCACTTCGCGGCCAACTCTGCCAACATGTCTTGATCCTCTTGGCAAAAACCCTCCCACACGTTATCGCCGTGGCAACAAGCTCAGACGCAGTCAGTAACCTCGCTCCGTTTCCCAACATCCTCGGGTCGATACGCAGCCCTTTGTCAGCGAAACGCCCCGGCAGAGCAACCCAGGTCTTCTTGATGTGCGCCTCTGGCACAAGCGTTTCTGGTTTGCCCCATAGCTCAGAGGTTTTCGGGAATGCAATTGGTAAGGGGAGACGCCCTTGTAGATTGAAAACTAATCTCTGATATGCAATAGTCACGCTATGACTCCCGTATTCTGATATTTTCTGTTTGAATACTGCGGGCACTGTGATGCCTGCCAGCTCCCCGGATGCACGGACCCTGACAGAACCTATCCCGGCCAAGGGGAAATATTTCTCGAAAGCGTAAATGCGGTCAAGGTTCTCCTGACGGGTAACTCGGCCTGAAACAGTCTGGCATGCACGTGTGTTCGTGCGCTTGTACACTCGCCCCCGATGTAAAATGACCTCTTCAAAAATACGCAAGTGAAATTTGGAGACGGTCGCAGTGCAACAGGCCCTTGCCGCCTTACTCCTTGCTAGGCTCAACATGAGCGCATCTCTGGAGGCCTCAATAAAAAAACAGTCCGAGTCCACACGGGCAGTCTGCGATTGAATGGGTCCTAGGCACTCAAAACACCTCCTATGCACAGCAGGAAACGTCTCATGACTCCTAGTACTCATGTCAAGAACGCATTGGAGGCAGAAGTGGGCCATTGTGCAGGGCGTGAAATTGAGCTGAAGGGGAGGCTGAAGGCGTGAAGGTCCTGTTCCAACAAACCACACAAAAGTCAGAGGCCTAGTGCAAATTCCGAAACGGCGGATTTTTTTAAAACCCATAATCATACAAATTTCCGTTTAACTATCGACCACTATACGTATCCGTTCACGCGCTAGCAACTCGCGAATATACATAAGTTACTATATGCAGAATTCAACACGCGGGTGGCACAGGGCAGGCGGAGACGAAAAAATACCGGAGTAAGTTGAAGTGGCTTCCTCAGACTTTTTAAGCGAAAAAACAACTATGCTACGCACAAATTTTCCGTAAATCCGACGTGGCGAAATCTGATATTCAGTCAGAACGCCACGTCGCAGTTCGCAGGCCGACGGCCGCGCCAAATCTGGTTAACAATTAGTTCCGCTCGATGCCAAAATAACCGCAACGATGAAAACTAAGTGCTATGACGCGCCAGTGTCAGGGTGTCATGTGTCTCGCGTTATACATAATTTTTTGTATATCAAAAGCGCGGCAACGAGCCGTAACACGCAAGTATTGTAGGTAGAGCTCTGCTGTGTCCCAATAATGCGAAGTGTCACAATATTGATGTCATATGCTTGCGATCGTTAATCGATAAGTCAGTCTAGCCTACAAAATATCAGTATCGATCGAGACGACTTGTTGTATGCCATCGAAATCGATCGATTGACGCCTTGCACGTCGTATCGGAATCAATTGATTGTATCTGTAAAGATGTAGAAATTGATCAATACAAAATCTGTAAATATCGGTATCGATCGATACGACCTTTCCCGCCAACCGATTATACACCTTGCGGGTAATCGATCCGAGCATGAAGTGCTTATCGAGGAAACTTAATCAACATAACCATACAGGTTATTGAGTAGCACGCAGAGTGGCCCGCAAAATTAGCAACTGCCGCGGGAAGCTTGTGCAAGTGAAGGAATGCGAGTCTTGGCGGTGTTCGTATTTAAACAAGATTGTCGAGTTGGCGACACTATCTCTAACAGCCGATCATACGGTACGCCAACGCAACATCGCACACCCACGCCAAACCCCAAATGATCGGGACAATATTCGAGTATACGCTCAACACCCGCTCGACTGGCACGGAATGCTCATCGTCATGTGACACGGCTATAACTATTGCATGCCGCCCCACAAGGTATACGTCATCACTCGTCTTAATTACTGCGGCATGAACATATAATTTAATCAAACGTTTACTCCGAAAACCGGGATAAAGTTCAAAAAAAAAAAAATGCAGATTCCGTTTCTGCACAAATTTAAGTCACATCAAACTCAGTACATCCATAACAGAATATTCGCATTGCCAAAACATTTTTCGAACAAATAGCCCCTTAGTTTTTTGATATCCCGCGCCCTTCTGGCAAGTAGAAATCATAAATAATGATGCGCGTATAAAAGTACCCTTCCCCTATATTCTATCTTATCGTAAGTTGGGTTCAAATTGATATGTCTCCATATAAGAATTGGCCGATCATGGTCAAGTTGATACAAAATATGTAGGAATGTAGAAAAAATGGTAAGAATGACAGTTATCAAACATCTTACTAGCTCACCGCAGACGGGAATCTTATGGTGCAGTCATAAATGCTGGTACTGACTCCCATGGAATATTTTTCTTAGAGGGGAATATAAATTCACTTAACTATGCCACTTCAGGTGCTCACTCCTCACCTATGCGGTAGGTTAGCATAGTCTGGGAGCATGGAGGATGATATGGTCAAGGATATGCACCGCCTGGAGAAGTCAAAGGAGCAGCAGCGATTACGGCATAGGACATAGGGTTTGGCAAAGCTTCAATGTTTCTACTAGGTGAATGTCAGTGACCACAACAACCAGAACAACCGATGGATGCAAACCCAAGTTTTTGAGTACCTGTGTCAAAAACCGTATTCTGTTTGAACAGCCGAGTGTGAGGACAAAGCTGAAAATGTCTTGATAAGAATGCGCATCCTCAGGTTGGCTGGCAAAGTTCCGTGCTGAAGAACCAAGTGGGAACATTGAAGGTTCCCTGCTTGCCGAAGTGCTTACGAAATTCATACAGGTGGCAGGAGGGGGAGGACTGTTGCGACCGAACATGTTATGAGTTCTGGCCTCTGCTTACAAATATAGAAGATCAACATATATAAAATCGTTTCACATACAACATGGAAAAAGTTTATGCGCTAGAGGACCCGCTAGTCAAACGGGCCGCCTGCTTGCGGGTGACCTTTGCAGCCTTGTCCTCCTCCGCCTGGACGCATTATGAAAGGGTGCTCAGTCGCATGCATTGGGCAGAAGGCGCAGCTGGTGTGAAAAGAGATACGCGGTCCAGAAAGCACAAGCGGTGCGGTCGCTGAGCCTCCGGCACATATGCTTTCAAAGCACCAAACGTCTAGAAAGCTAAGATGGAGTGTAAGTTTGCTTTAGATATACTGTGTTTTTCAATATAGTTGGAACAAAAGCTGGTAGTACTTTGAAGTCTGCCACGTACTCCACGAGACTGGCGTGGGGAAATAAATACGCGTACCTCTTTTTGAACAGATTCGTCCTTCTCCGACAGGGTAATCTCCAAGTGGCAGGGCGCGGACATGTAAGCTGCGCGTACAGGCGCAAGATTACACGCGCAAGAACAAATACAAAAGAAGATACCATTGCTATCTGAACGAACCGAAGAAAACACAAATACTAACGAGTAACTCACGATTGATGCGACCGTGTGCACGGTATGTGCGACGACGCTGCTGCTGCGCCTTGTTCACTTGGATGTGAGATATGTAAAGGGTGTCCACATCTAGTCCCTTGACCTGTTGGAGAGATTGACACAGAGATTAAAAGAAGCAGTTCACGGAGATACGTTCTGTTCACCTAGGAGTGGCAGATAAACCCTGAACCCTGAAAACCCTGATATTCGAAACCGCCAATATGCGCGGTTGACACAATCCACTCACTATATCAGCAGCCCTCTATAGCATTCGGTGGGCAACAAAGAACAACAGCTTCTGTATTGTAATCGTTCACAGCCGCGGTTTCAAAGAGTGCAAGATACGGCGAATAGAGGCTCCGTCATGCCTAACGTGGCGTGAGGTCCAGTATCCTGAATGTATGCGCACGGGTTATAGATTTTCAGCGAAGTCGGCGATAGCAGACAGCAAGTGGGGCTGTCTGCGCACATTAAACGTTTTTGTTTGTTTGTTGAAGTGGTCCCCTAGAAACGAATAGTATTTGCGACACAAGCAACGTAGCGGATCTGAAAAATAACAGCAGCTTTCGTGGCCCCACAGAACATGCTAGTTCCACGTGAGAGATCCTGGGTTCAATGGTAGCAATAGTGTGCAAACCTCGGCGTTGCTTTCGGCGTTCTTCAACAACGAAAGAAGGAACTCGCAGGATTTCTTTGGCCAACGAGCTTGGCCGTTAGATGATCCAACGTTTTTGGCCTGGGCAGTGCGACCCACACCACCGCAGAATCGACGGAAAGGGATTGCCTCGACGTGATTAATGACGTTCTCAAGGTAACGCTTGGCCTTGGCGAGATCAAGCTTCTTAATAGCCATCGCGCCCTCCCTCGTGTTCTTGAAGTGCACGCGCAGGTCGGAGCCACGTGCCTTGCATGATTTGGTAGGGTTTTCGGGCTCACGAGCGTATTTCACCATCTTTGAACTTTGGTGATACTGGTGGAAACAAAGTTTCAGCCGCCACCGAAAAGACAGACCTCTTCGAAATTTGCTGTTTTGTTTCCTTCCCTATCCCTTGCGTTGGACTTGCATTTCATTTGCGATTTGGCATCAAGCATCTCGAGCTCGAAAAAAGTCGTCCGAAGTCGGAACTGGAAACCGTGACCGGTGAGTGCCAGTCCCAGCGTCACTCGACTGTCATGTCATTGTCATGTCATGTCATGTCATGTCAGACCGTGTTATGACTACTACAATTTTCTTGCCGTTACAATAAACGAGATTGCGGTCCATTTTCTTCTTCTCTTCTGCCCACCACGCCACCTGGGCCTGCTGCCCAGCCCACCCTATCAGGGTATCATATGATGATGATGATCATCATGATGATGATCGTCTTGCGGCCTGTCCTCAGTCTGGGTGGGAGCTCCCGTCCGGACTGAGTCTGTAATTGGTGCCCTGCACCTGTTCAACTTTCACAGGTGGAACACTCGGACTGAACAAGAGTTGGAGTATCTTCTTAGAGCTCCATCTGGTGGCGAGAGTACAGACTTCACTTGCAATTTCAGGCTACAGATCAACAGACTTGAGACTTGAGAGAATCTAGCGTGACACGCGACGATAGAAAAGGAGGGTAGGGCCACAATTGACAACAATGTCAGTGACGACCTTGCGCGATGATCTGCCTGCAAATGAGACACTACTGGTTTTTTTCCACTGCAGGTTAAACGGCGCTACCAGTTTTCAAGAGTAAATTGTCCACCGCTGCAACATCGCGTTTGTAGAGGTAACCAATATCACTGGTATATCGTGCCAGATTCAGCTATCGTCGCCTTCAAACGAATGATATAGTGCCAAATAGGGGGTACACTAGTCTCAATGAGCACCCCTGTAGCTCTCCGAAACTGGCGTACAGCAGCCCAACGGCAGGTCAGCGCGACCTTAAGGGCACAAAAGACCGCCCTTGAAGACTGGCAGGTGGCCTGCTCAAAACTCTCCTTGTTTTCCCGCTTTCTATCCGCAGAGCACTGCAGAAGTCAAGAGCGAACTGGAATCTCAGTTTGAGCGATTGCCTTAACCGGCGTATTTCAAACTCGCAGGCGGCATCGACAGAAGGTCGCCAAGCTGCAACTGAGGTTGTCAATGCCTTTTTAAATCTGGGGTGAGTACCTTCCCCGAGATGTATGTTGATTCTTGCAGCTCGTATGCGGGCGTTTCCTCTTCGTGAATACATGCCCCCTTCGTGAAAGACAAACTCGGGCCAGTCTTCACACAGGCAAGCTCGCCTCACTGTTCCCGAGTTTGTTCCCATTTGTTCAATGCGTCCATCATTCGTTTTCGCAGACTCGTCGAGGGAGGGCTGGACTTGGGAGTTCTGTCAGCACTGCCGAACGTGCAAGAGTGTGCAGTGTTGAAATTGCGACTGCAACAGGTATATCGTGCTTTTTCACGTCTCGTTGTCGCATGCTCGGGAATCGGTTATACATCTTGCTGACCTTGTTCTCCTTTGCAAAAGTTGTCAGCCTTAAAGCTGCGACAAGGCCTCTAACAGCCATAGAGATCTCGACCGCGCTGATATTGGAAATTCTTACTTTCTCACAGAGGCGTGCACTCGAGCGAGTTGTGAAAGCCACGAAACAGCTTGAGGCCTCTTATGGTTCTTTCTCGAAGGCTGTTGAAGCCCTTGAGCTGCCAATCATCGACCAGACATCACCTTCCCCTTCACGTCCATCGTCACCTATGACCTCCGTTCACGAGCCGGCCGCCCCGGTATACAACTGCTTAAACATCGGTACTCTACGTGAGTTTTCTCCTTTCCGGACCTGCCACAGCCAGGTGGACACCATAGCTTTGGTTATCACACATCATTGACCCAGTGAAACGCTCTTTAGAGTTTTCCCCTGCTGAGTTGCGTTTCGTTTAGTTCCCTTACTGTCGGAAAATGTCGAGCGCACGCAGTTGTAGCAGTTTACCCCTGTGAATAATTGGCTTCATAGACACTGACTCTTCGAGAATATTCCTCGAACATACGGTGCACTATTGCAGGTGGCCTGTTTCGTGAGCTGCTGGAAATGTACCACGCGGAGCTACGGACTAAGGTGCACGGCGGCCTTTAGCGCTACCTATGTGCTCGGCCCTAGTCGTCCTGCCATTGCAGCAGTAGCACTCTACTTATCGCCGCCTGCCCTTCCACAAGGCAAAGCCGGTTAATACGCCGTCTGCCACACGTGATAGTGATATGCGGAGCAAACCCTAAATTGACTTGTGATCGGTATCTACTTCACTGAAAAGCAGTCTTTTGCACTTGTGCGGCTGATATGTATTTTCTTCTGGCGAAGCGTCCCTTAAAGGGTGTTGTACAAGCATTGGTGATAAGCCTACTTATTCGGAGCGGTGCGGTTGGGAACCAAAGAGCCTATGACGACAATGACTCTATCTCATAGTTATGATAGCAATGTGTTACCATTGCTCGAGTTCGCAACCAACCCCACAGATCAAACCTGCGTCCTGCTGTGGCATATACACGTTTTGATGCATTTCCTGTTGCACACTCACGTAACGGTCCTTATGCGGGTGCGCTGTAGCCTTACAAACACACACGTGCACACATCCGGTACCAGGGAAAGCGCTCCAAGGATAAGCACACCCAGACACACAGTGCAGGAACAGTGCGGCACGACAGTTGTAGGGTAAGCGTGATGCGCACTGCTCAAGTTCGCAGCTTCCTCACAAGGCGTTCATTGCAAGGGCTTCAGTCATGTGGAGTTGGTGCTAGGGGTAGAGGGCTACAGGCGCAAGTTGGTGGTAGGGGCACAGGTTCGGATGAGAGCGGCCCAGTTTATTATTCTCAGCCCCTTGGGACAGCCCTTGAGGATTCTGGCCGTGGCGTGGGTGGGCAAGCTCTCTTGAGACCAGGCTCTAGGGCGGGTAGGGGGCAGCGGGGTGGTCCCGAATGTGGGCTTGGTGCTGAAGAGATGGCTCGAGTGGCGGAGGTCAGCCGGCTTCAGAGACACAGCAGCAGTGCGCCGGCAGGGCAGTCGCAGAGGGGCTCAGGTGGTAGTGCGGCTCGGGGAGCATAGGGGTGGTCCTGCGCGTAGGCTTGGTGGTGGAGATGTGGCTCGCGCAGCTCGGGGGGCAAGGTTGCGCCGGCTTCAGGCACAAGGCAGCAGTGCGCCGGCGGTGCGGATGCAGAGGGGCTCGGGTGGCTCAGTGAGGCTTAGGGGGTCCATTCTTCACTAGTAAGCTCCGGAGAATCCGGATAAGAGTCCCGTACTGTGTGCTGAATCCTTTGATCCCCGACGTGGGTACATAGTGCAGCCGATCTTTTGTGGCTACGGGGTGCCAATGGAGTCTGTCCAAGGATAAGCAGACCCACACACACATAGGTATACATACACATACGCTGGACATTAACAGTGGGCTATAGTTTCTGATGCAGTCCCCTGCACACTTTGATAAAAACTGTATGCATTCTGTCAGAGCACGTGTGCGTTGCAACTGCTGTCATGTGCCAACTTTGGTTTACTCTGTAGCGTGCATTTGTCAGGAGTAGCCGCCTTACTCAAAGCTTCGATGGGTGCTTGTTTGCAGACCCGTCTGACCGAAGAGTTCGTGTGTCTCGTACACTCGGAGAAGTATTCAAGAAACGCAAACACTGCCAAAGACACTGCACAGAAAGGAAAAGAAGCAAAGAGTGGGGCCGACCTCAGAGGCGTATTAGAAACATATCTTGCGACTTGGTTGTTGGAGCCCAGAATAGATAACTCCCGGTAAAATCTTCACAGCTCATGCCTGAAGAGGAATCTGGGCCCAACCGTCGAATGACAATAACAGTTGTGTGCTTGTTTAGCTTTTGCCGAAGATTGCCCGGGACTTACCTCCATAAGCAAAGCTCGGCTTCTTGTACCTAGATGATGGGAGAGCCTGGTGCATGTTTGCTTCTGCAGGTTGGTAGAGATTAAGTCCCTGATCGAGAAGGAGATGAAGCTTTTATGAAGCACTAGACACCAATGTCGCTCCAACATTAGGGGATTGAATTATTACAAATTGGTTTTCTACTAATAACAAGTTCACTTGTTGCCAGTCAACTTCGGTGAGCGAGCCTTGCGGCTACCAAAAACAAAGGAGTATCACTGTGACTGCTCACTCCGTGTGGTTGTTACAACTTTCAGAATGCAAGTAGCCCAGTTTCTTTTGACATGTACTTCCGAAATTGTCCCTACTGTTGAGCTATTTGATTTTTGACAAAATTGGAGGTTTGCTGGTTGACGAGTGGCCGCAATCCCAAATCCCCCTGCTTCCCCGATTGCATAGTGCAACAGTGTGACTGCATTACTTCACCCCGTAGTCCATTGTATTTCATTTGTGCAAATTCCAACCGTGAAAAAATGATGTCTCCTGCAATTGAAATTTGATATTACCGTTGCTATATCCAAATTGTCGGTCAGAGCCGCCTGTGCTCCACCCTTGTGAGTTGGCGATTGCAGCAATGCAGTGCTAGCTTCCATGATGGTGATTTTCCGATGGCTCGAGGTCGATTGCATAAGCTGTAGTTTTGCGGGTCATTTTCGCTGTTCGCTCACGTGCCATATACATGTGCCGCCTTAACGCGGATTTCCTTGTCCGTGATGTCTCCAGTATGTGACTACTGGACAGAGTCGATGAAATCATGCAGCGTCGGAGCGTGTGGACAACGTAGGTGCACCGTAGCTACACTAAATCCTCGAGCTCGGGATTCGATCGCTTTGGTATGAGACCACCGCACCCAAGTTGTTCGCGCAAGCAAGCGAAAGATCACTTCGGCGGATCACCAATCCGGTTTGGTGTATCACCAAGAATTGACCTCCCATTTGGTTTGGTGACTCACTAAAGTGGCTTCACCATCAAAGTCGGCCCACTTATTATTTGGTGAATCACGAAAGTGTGCTTCCACTTTCGCGGACCACTTATGTGAGGCAGTCCGCGCCAAAGTGGTTCGCAGATCCCAAGAGATTGCAATGTGAGATATGCGCATCAAACTTAATGGACATAGCACGTATGTATATTCAACATATAATCAAATAATCATGATTTATTTGAACTTGTGGAGCGTTGTGCATCGATGTTCGTGACATGGCAAAACCATTTATCACGGATAACTATCCAGCCGTCGGAACTACGATGAACAAAGGCATTGATGTAGTTTCGCTAGCTTCAGGTACGACGTCCGCCAAAAGATATTGGAACACATAAACATGTTGAGCGCACTTCGCTCGTTTAAGCACATACCTAAATCCTAATAAAACCGACATGTATTGGATCGTGTGCAACCGGAGTGCACCGTATTGTAAGGCTGCCGAAAAGGAATGGCTATGCGCAGTCATCGTAGTGCTGAGCTAAGCGACATGTGGTCTTCTTGTTAGATTCCGTGTGAACGGCTCTATCATGGGGCGCTTCCTAAACTGATCCCGGAAACGACTTTATTGAAACGCGCCCGATGAGCACAATTAACTGAATCCGAACCCTAAAACCTTGGACCGACCCCTAAAACCTAGGACACAACCTTAGATCTCCGGTGGCGCTATCTGTTCGGTGGATCTTATTCGGCGCATTACGGCGACGGAGCACAACTCATGCTTACAGTGCGCCACCTCCTCCGCTTTCTTGATGGTGGTTATGATGATGCACCGCTATACACCATTATTGTGTTGGCGCTTGGGGTAGGCTGAGTGCGGCGCGCCTGGTTGGTGGTGTGGCGGTATTTGAATATGGTTTAAGCGGACTCGTGCTCGCTTGATGATTCATCGCACGCCGACTTGGCCGTTCGTTGCGACGAGTTGGAATTATCTGCGTGCAGTATCGTTAATATAGTTTGGAAAGATGAGACCGATGTGACCGATCATTGCCCAACAATAGTTGGTCCCAGGGTTGCGGAGTAAGCGGACCCTGCTGGCATGTTCCCCAGTGGCTCACGGTCGATGGATTGGACCCGTTGGTCCATGGTCATGCCACGAATGCAGTCACACCACACAACATGGGCACCCCATGTTAAAATATGAAAACATGCGGGCATTTAAGTGCTCCCCAAAAAACCAAGGGAAAACACAGAACGTGGACTTCACCACCCTCTGCCTCTCCTTGTAGCAAAGGCAGACGAATCCACCGAGCTCTCCAAAAGGCAGTGCCTGCCAGAATGGCACCACAGGGACAATCGCCTCCCAAAATTCACTGATTCCATCCGGCGGCCGTCCCCGTTCACAGCGACGTGCCAGTAACTCACATATGGGTCAAAGAACACGAGTCCCCCAGCACGTGTAATGACCATGAGCACTGGACACGGAGAGGGAGTCAGACGAATACAAGACGCCCCCAAAGAGCGAGCCGCAGACGAATCCCCGACGCCCTCAAATAGGCACTACTACAAACACACACACGGCGTGGATACATAGAACATAGTGCAGCCGGCGGGCTTCTGTGGCTACGGTGTGCCAGGAGGAGTGGAGTCGTCCAAAGAAACTTTGTTGTTTGACGGAGCCAAAAACACACATGTTCGGCAGGATTATGACGATTAGTGCAACCTAGGTTTCGATTATGGATATAGGTTGTACAGCCCGATATTTTAGGCCCATTAATTATTATGGCATTAATCGCATGCAAAAATCGAAATGATGCATGGTCCAATGCACACAAAGTCCACATGCAACTGCCATAAAACATTGTATGTAGGTGACTCGGAGCTATGCTCATGCATCTATCCAACATGATTTTGACTGTTACAGCAATTCCCTAAAGCAAAACCCTAAAAATGGGATTCGTTCGCCTTTTGTCTGTCACACTACCTTGATCTCCTGCAGGGTGGATGATAGGCCAACCTCATTGATTGCTTGAATGCATCAACTATAGTCAACAGGGAAATCCTCAGGCACCGTCCTCAGGAAAATAGTCAACGTTGTTGGACACCACCTTGCTCGGATCCACTTGGAAAGCAGTTGGCCCTTGAGAGTACGTGTGGGGTCGCTCCTCCGACATTATCTGTGGCAGGGGCTCAAGCACCGTAGAGGCCTCTCGCATAGCGTACACTGCATGCAATGCCCCTGTCGACACTGTGTTCCATCCTGCATCTACCGAAGTTGAACGCGCCTGCAAGACCATCCCCGACAAAACTAAGATACTGAAATCTGACCACTAGCCTGAACGTTGGTACCATGTAGCCACTGAAGATCGGCTGAACTATGTATCTACACCGGGGATCAAAGGATTCAGCTCACACTCCAACACTTATCCGGATTGTCTGGAGCTCGCTCGTGGAGAACGGTTCCCCGTGTGGGTGTGTTTGTATGCGTGTGTGTGAGTGTGATAATGGGTTTGATCTTTCTTGGTGACACTCACACTATGGACTAGTTCGCATCCAAGGAAGTTGCCGCCCTCTCTTGCCCCGAGGATTAACCTCTCTAGCACACCGCAAGTGGTTGGCCGCCGTTCAACAACCACCCCCGGAGATGCAATTGGTTTGTGAGGGGAGTGAGTGGTTGCAACATGCCGATATGCCCAAGTTTTCTGCGAGCGCCGGGACATTGAGATCATCTCATGAAAACCACGGTCCCCATCCGATTTTGAGTCATGCAAACTCTATGTTGCCTTCAGGCAGTGTAAATAATTGGTTTTAGCCCTCAAGTCTGAAATAAACCTGCCTTGTGACACATGCCTGGTGCGATTTCCACCCCATGCATGCCCTGCTACCGTGTATCATGCCTTGGAGAAGGCACGCCCCACATTTCGCTAGATTTGGGCACAAGCTTCTGTGGCGCACTGATGCCCCGATTAGACTGCACCACAGCTTAAGCTCATGGGACAAATGCTGAGGATGAATCCCACCCCTTACGGCCGCCTGATGCGTGTGGCAAGAAGTACTATGGATGTTGACTCGGCCAAAGCACCTTTGGCAGTCAGCGACGGGCCAAGGGATTGGCCGCAGCAGCCAGCTCTCCCACGTCTGCGCACCTCTGGGCCGATGCAAACCATCAGCCGGTAAGCTGCGGCCTTCTCGCTCGCCCCGTCACGCGAGGAGCCGTAAATCGTGCGCCCTGTCACAACGGCCTTGTACAGGTCCTTTCTTGACTCCAGCACCTCCACCTGCTCCTCACCAAATATCAGCGGATACCAACGGGCACTAACACATGTGACATGAATGAATTCTACCAGCGGCTATGAGGCTCAGAGAAGGCTGGTGGGCGATGCGCACAGTGCACAACGGACGGAAGGCGCCGCACCTCACTGGTGGAATGAATGCCAGCCTGGCTGCGCGCAGCCACCATTTTCTTTATCTCCTCCCCGCAGATGCCCGTGTACATAGGTCCTTGAGCCGCGTCCTGCCAGTTGCCGGGTGTGGTCAGCATGCATAACCGTGTGCCCTTCTCCCATCTTCGTGAAACCTACGCGCGTCATCACCTTAAGGGCGCATTGATCGAAAGGAAGCTCACCTGAGATCCCACAGTCCACGGCTCTTGCCCCGGCCATCGCTCGTCCCACGAAAAGCCTGGGTTGTTGGGCGGTACCCACACGTTGCGTCCGTCTATGCGGCCGTCCGCCTCGGTCAGCGTGACGTCCGGGGACTTGCCTGCGTGGAGGTGCCAGACAGAAGCTGAGGGACTGAGGTGTATGCAAGCCACATCATACTCACAGAGCCACAGCAAACATAACAGAACTGCATCAACCCCATTCATAACAGAGCCAGAACAACCCGGACAACGCTGACACTTGCCATTCGACTACTGTTATGTGGCTGCATCGTCGAGCATCGTGCGATCGAGTCCATTGCCGTAGAACCCTAACAGCTGCTCCGTGAAAAGCTGCCCCTCCGCCAGCACAGGAGGTGGACTTCACCGTCACGGTGCCATCTCATCCAAAAGGAAATGGCACGGGATGCAAGAGGGCTTCGATCGGTTTTGTACTTTCATCACCGAGCACCGCCAAGGGCGACAACCAGAACTAAACCCGCCACCAATTGGTGTTGCGCTCATCCTTCTGAATGGCCAGGTTGAATGGAGGTCGCTGAGAGAAGTGAGCAGCAACGGATATTTTGCTTAGGACAAACGCACCGTTGAGGATCCCGGCAGCGTTGGTTTTGCCATAGAGATGGAGCCAGAAAACGCAGGGGATGCCTGGGTGCGTCAGGATGTAGCTGTATGCCGCCAGCAGCTTGGGGATGCTGTCGGGAAATGGGTAATGGGCCTGCACCAGTAAACACGAGTGACAAGGGCGCCGCAAAGAATGGAAAGAGTGCGGGAAGAAAGGAGGGAGGAAGGGAAGAATGCATGGCGAGTGGCTTTTCGAGGCAAAATGACCAGATGCAAAAGAGTTTCCACGCTTGCAGCAGCAATGACACCTCCAGCTGGCACTGAAAGTGCCAAATGTCTCGGCGGTGAAGCTTTCCGCTGCCAAATGACTCGGCGGTGAAGCTTTCCGCTGCCAAATGACTCGGCGGTGAAGCTTTCCGCTGCCAAATGACT
>LGRX02013769.1:0-18239 GCA_001247695.2 Cymbomonas tetramitiformis
TTCATTTTGCTCGGAAGGGTCCTCAGAGTGAATCAGTAATTGCAGACTGTCCGAAGGATCGTCGGCTTCAAGGGTTCTAACAATGCTCCACTTGTTACCAAGATAGAGCTGGAAAATATGTTGAGCCCTCAGTGCTTGAAATGTTTCGAGTGTCGCCATTGCGAAATGAGAGAAATTGGCTGTCAACTGTGAAAGGGGGGTGTGTGAAAGAACTTTGAAAAAGTGATGTAACTTTAGCACAATAATAAAAGTCATTTCTGGCGGCTAAAAATGACATGTCGAATATCGATGTCAATTTTAATCAAAAATGACATGCGCTGTCGCTTTTTGATTCGGTCTGTTCAGATCAAAGATATGATTTTAAGATATTCTGGTGTCATTTGCGCTGAAATCGAGGATCGATCGATTCAGTAAGATAGAAATTCTTGGTTGACTCGCAAGTCTATATCATTTTTAGAACGTAAAAACGGCTTCATAAGCTAATGACGGCTAATTTTGACGAAAATATGTTTTCTATTCCTTTCGATGAAGGTTGCGAGATTATCTGCAAACCGTGCCCGGGAATAGTTATTGAAGATTCCATGGAAATAGGGGCTGTCTTTTTCAATCATGAGCCAATTCCAAGCACAGCCCCAAGCGCGAATACGCAATTGGTTCTTTGGAACGCGCCTTTGACGTGTAGATCGGAAGTTAGCTCTAATTCTTCACGCGTTTGGCGCGAAATTGACTTACAAGAGATAAAAAGCAGACTTGATACAGAATTTTCAGAGACAAGTTTGGACTTGAGTAATGAAGACCCTCTTGTTTGTTTAAATGGTGAAGTAAATAAGCAGATTGTCGTGCGCAAACCGTACGAATCCGACATACGCAAGAAACAATATACAGGCGTAATTAGTATTAAGCAGCGACGTTTGCAGGCTGACAGTATATCAATGGCAGAAACAATTAAGTGCAATTGCAAGTCGCACTGCTGTCTATCTTTCTCATCCGCAGATATTCAGTCTTTTCGCGAAAATATTTTCAGTATGTCGCAAAAAGATAGAAAGGAATACATCAAAGACTTGCTAAAAAACAGCTTTCGATCAGAGGACAAGTTCGACTTCAAATACTTTTTGGCCAAGAAGCAGGTATGTTTATTTTTGAACTCGTTCATTAGCTAATGAACGGCCTCTGGCCAAAGCGCGACTCACAATAGACACTTTGGCTGCGGGAACCGTTCATTAGCTAATGAACGGCCTCTGGCCAAAGCGCGACTCACAATTAGACACTTTGGCTGCGGGAACCGTTCATTAGCTAATGAACGGCCTCTGGCCAAAGCGCGACTCACAATTAGACACTTTGGCTGCGGGAACCGTTCATTAGCTAATGAACGGCCTCTGGCCAAAGCGCGACTCACAATTAGACACTTTGGCTGCGGGAACCGTTCATTAGCTAATGAACGGCCTCTGGCCAAAGCGCGACTCACAATTAGACACTTTGGCTGCGGGAACCGTTCATTAGCTAATGAACGGCCTCTGGCCAAAGCGCGACTCACAATTAGACACTTTGGCTGCGGGAACCGTTCATTAGCTAATGAACGGCCTCTGGCCAAAGCGAAATTTTTCTTGGACCTTGTGATAGATTGTGTAATGTCATCACAGGAATGTGGAATATTGTATCATAAATTTCTAAATAAATTTCTTAAAGTACATTCGCGACGCGTTGGTCGAGTTGGTACGGCGCTAGGCTATGAACCTCGCACTCGTGGGTTCGATTCCCACTGAGGGTCTAGGTTGCGCAGATTTAAGGCGTGGTTTGGAGAGTGCTGACGAGCATGCGACGGCCGTCCCGCCTGCAGACGTGCAGTGTTGGGGGTGTCTCCCAAGCGTCTTAAATTGGCATGACCTACCAAAACCCTTATGCATTTTCTAGATAATGTGTTATTAATTTTTGAGTGACGGTTTTTTTTGTAACAGGTGTGCTTTAAGTTCTACTATATGGCTTACGGCATCAGCTACGGGTATCTTCACGACTGTCGGACACGCGTGCTCGAGGGCCGACACACGTTTGTTCATGGATTGACGTACGAGGAGGACAACCGCAAGATTTCTCTGAAACGCGAGTCGGTCGTCGCCTGGCTCAAGAAATACGCCGACGAATACGGACAACACCAACCTGACAAAGAACCGATTCATCTTTCGGATGGATTGACCATCGAAGAGCTGTGGGACGAGTACAACGAGGGCTTGCAAGAGAATGAGGAGAGGAAAAATGCTCTCTCAGTTACTTCTACAAAATATTTGACGAAGATTGCAGGAAGTGGCTCAAGATTCCATCGACGAACCGATTTTCTCAGTGCGATGTTTGCGCGTCCTTCAAGTTATTGAAGGAAGGCTTAACCAAATCTCAAAAAGGTGAATATTCATGAATAGCTTTGTGATGTGTTTATATGCTTATGTAATTTGTTCACTGACCCAAATTTGTGTATCTTGCACAGCGCAATACAACGGGCCTCTCAACAAACATCATGCAATCGCACGAGCGGAGCGCCAGAAGTTCTACAAACATGGTCGTAAAGCGAATATGACCAAGAGCATTACCATGAACAAAACTTGGCATAAGTATGCCTCGGTGATCATCGATGGCATGACGCAGTGGACCACCCGACTGCCACACTTTCGACGTATCCCTAAACATCTGGACTCTAAGGACTTCCTTGACGTGCACAACATGGGGAGCATGATCGAGAACGTGGGCCGCTTTATGGATTTCAACTACGCCAACTTCAAGGACGATGCGAACTTCCTTGTCAACGTTTTGCACCGGGATATCCTCCGCATTCAAGAGCATCGACGCAACGGGGACGGGGAAAATTCATACCCGATGCCGGAAGTATTGTATGTACAGCTTGACAATGTGAGCACCAACAAGAGCAAGTTGATGTTGGCATACGCAGCTTGGCTGGTGCACACGGACGTCTTTCGCAAGGTGAAACTCAACTTTCTGTTGGTGGGACATACGCACGAGAACATTGACCAGATGTTTTCACGCTTCTCCGTGCGTCTACGACGCAAGCAAGCTTGGACGCTCGACGAGATGATAGAGGTCGCACAAGAATGCTTTACGGATGGTGTAATATGCGAGCACACCGAGAAGATCTTCGACTTCAGCTCTTGGTTTGATGGTCACGTCTTCGATTGCCACAATATTTTGGCACAGCAGGCTTTCAAGTTCAAGAAGAGCGAGCACGGCGAAGTGGGCATGCAGTACAAACAGTATTCCATTTCACCCAAATGGTTACCCGAGACTCCATTGCCAAAGCTTGTTTCTACACCCCCTGTCACGGGGCCTGGATACATCAAGCCGATTCCTTTTACCGAAGAAGGCATCGAAAAGCTTGAGCATACCTTACAGGCGTTGAAGGACATTTTGGGCACAAAGCTCACGGAGGTGCACGAAAAGTTTTGGCGCGAGGATGTCATCGAGAAACAGCGCCACCTAACTGCTGGTGGAGAATGTCAAGCGCCCGCGATACCCTTCCAGCATCCCGAGAAAATCGCCATCGAGCGCAATACCACCTTGGTTCGACTGATAGAGGCGCCCGCGTTGGCGATAGAAGCTGCCGAGGCTGCCGCCGTCCCCGCTATACCGGTGCGCATCCAACGCCGAATTGATCGAGCGCCGATAGAAGTGTACAACGGTAAACGGAAACACCAAGGTCGAGCCCAAAAGCGAGCAGAGCAGTACGTGGACAACGCCCAGTGGGAGGTCACCTACGGCCAGATGACAGTCGGCAGCTTTGCAGTGGCTCTCGCGGTGGAATCTGAAAACGACAAGTTCGCTTTCCGCGTACAACTGAAGCGAAGCGAATGGTCGGATCCGTTGTACTTGGTGAAGGTGGAGGCGCGCTATCCGTCAACTCAACAGCTGCTATATCGCTATTTCCAACCCAAAAAGCACACCGACACCAAGAAGAAGCACCTCGGCAAGCAGCTTGCGAGTCACCCAGGAGCTTTCGCAGCGCCACCGGGGCACCGACCGTCTACCGAGACTTTCGATAAGAATGAAATAGTGCTGGCATGGAATGTGGATGCGAATGACCCCGAACGGAGTATACCGAACGAGCAATACGCGCAGATAGTCGTCGCTTTGCTTGCACAACAATCCAAACGCACGCGCAAGGACCTAGGTGACTTGAATGAATCGGATGATTCCGATGAAGACGAAGCTTTTGATAATTGCGTAGCGGTAGCGGTAGCACCTGAAGTGGACGCGTAAAGCAAGACGAAAAAAAACATGTAAATAATATGTGTATAACGTGTATATAGATTCTGAGTCAAAAGTTCTTTGTGTTTTCACTCCTCCTAGATTTCGAAAAAGTGCATTTGACCTCAATTTTGTACCATAAAAACCATTAAATCTAATGCACAACCTGCACTTGCATGTTCTTGACTGTTAAAATGCGGCTTTTTAAGCCTATCATGAGGTAAATAAGGCAATATCATTTTCACATGAGAATATCATTTTCATCGAATAGTGTGTTATCGGAAGTACTTAGCCAACCATGGCAAAGTTAGCAATGAAGAAAGCGGGGTGATACCCCATAACCTGTGAGATATATTGTGCCGACAATATATCGGGTGTTCACTGAGTTATTCTCATACAAGTGTAAACTGATTATAAGATAAACGAACATAAGGCGGTCCGTGACCTAGGTATCTGTCACCTAGCTAGTACTGTACGAGTACTGGTACAACTATCGGGAGTCAGAGCAAGTTATGACCTACGGGTCACTGAATCCAACATTTACTGAATCTCGTGCTGCGGCGGGGGTCGACGATATTGCGTTCCGGCCGCATGCTTGTTCTGCTTGGAGGCAGCAAATTTAGCAGCTCCTAAAAAGTGTATGGAGCGACACGATGGCCGTGTTTAGGTGGACATGGAAATGGTGAATATCACCGAGTGTTGAAAGACTCGGGCGAGGCAAGGTATGCAAGCAGCAGGGTTGTGGAACGGCATGCGCATGTACGGTATTGCTTGAGCTTTGGAGGCAGGAACTCGCTAAGATATGGGCATAGGCACTCAGAGGAGCGTAACGAGAAACTCAAGCGGGCAGGTAATATTGATATATACTGGATATCTCAGTCTGACGAATAAAGTGAAGATCAATCGGTGTGGCAGTTTTATCAGAATGTGGTATCGTCTTGTTAAAGTCTTGCCCGTTATGAAAGGCTTACGGGTTCTAGGGTTCGTGGCCGGTTGTCGGTCATACACACTACTATAGGTGTATAGGAAGTGGCATTCTCGTTTAATGATAGTCCCAGTGACACATCCAGCACACCACCTAGTGTGTGTTGACCGGCTACCAATCTGTGAACTAAGCAACAAACACCTACTCAACTTCGGTGGAAACGCGATGCTCTGGGGAAGGCCTGTCCTTTGAGGCAGGGCGAATCCCAAAAACAATGTTGGTATAGTGGCTAAACCGCTGCTTTCTACTGCAGAGTTTGATGTGGAATGCAATTCTACGGTATAATTATATACGGTCGATCAAGCCGTACTGTATATTTTTAGGTGGCTTCAAACTCCACCCTTAGCGCTAGATGGTGTAGATGGTTAAATCCTACCTACTTCGCCTAGAGACCTGGGTTCGACTCCGGCTATCGCCTAGCGCTAAGGGCGGAGTTTGAAGCCACCTATTATACGGCTTGATCGACCGTACATAATTATACTGTAGAATTGCATTCTAAATAAGTGTTCTGATACAATTAAAACTCCTAAACCAGCCCAACTTGGGGCCCCTCTGCACATCTAATCCGTGAGAACAGCAATAGGCAAGCATGGGCATGCTCAAGATCAGCCACTACGGTGATGCACACCGTTGAAGTCTAAGGTGTCTGCATTTTGTGAATCATGCGTCGGAGAAATTGCCGGAGTAACGGATGCCGACAAGTCAATCGAGGTTTTCGCCTCGTCTCTCCTAGATGATCCCGGAGAGTAAGGCGGGGCGTAAGGTACGTAATCGGGATCCTGAAGCTCAATCGGCACCGGCACCACCGGGTGATGGCGTAGGAATCCTTGTCGTATGTACTAGTCGTACCTCCGTGCCCGCCGTGGCAGCGCAGCCGGCCTCGCGCCAACACCGTCCGTCGGTGCCGGCATGTCGCCCGAAGCCGTGTTGCCAAAGACGTCGATTGCAGAAGTCGTTGAGGGCACATGCGCACAGCACAACCCAGAACATGACCATCGACCGGTGGAGCCGTGTGTGCCCCCGCCATGCGCCAGCGCCGCCGGTGAATGCCGCAGCCGTGATAGGGGTAGCGGTAGCACAAGCACACAATAATGCACACACCAACATGGTGATAGCCGAAGACCGGCCAAACCCAGGTGGTGGCTTGCCGCAACCCCGTGCGGGAGCATATGGATCTTCCTGCGGAAGCACCTCCTCGTTAATCGGATGAATCGAGAATCGTCCCCGTCGGAGTCGGTGCCGTCGTCGTCGTCGCAGTCGTCGCCCTCCACACCAATATAGTTTAATACGATTGTATTATCATTATTTCCCGCCCGCCCGTAGCTGATAGCGGCACTCTGTCGGGAGTCCCGTGTCCCAAGATGAGTCGTGCGTCGTCGTTGCGCAGCCTGCGACACGCGACGATATCGGCCACATTGGACGCGGCGGGTCGTTCCGCACCGTGGGCGCCGCCCTTAGCGGAACCACCGCTGCGCAACAACGGGTTCGTTGTCGACAAGGGAAACACACTTCGGTCCAAAATCTCCATCGGGGTGGCGGGTGGGTAAGGGAAAGCTGGATCCATTGCCGGCGTGAACCCTGAAGCAAGCGGTCATCTCGGCACCCCTCCACACATGGCGGTTCCAAATGCGGACAACTTTTGCGGCTCTCTTGAAAAAAAAAAAAACGACTCTCGAGTCGTATATGTTGGACATAAAGCACTTTTAAAATGGGGGCGGTCGCATGTTGAGTTTTTGAGAGTTGCCGGCTCATTTGGGGCGGGGCGGATCCGGCGACTAATTGCAGACCAACAGTAGTGCAATTTGTATGAAGTTCTATGAAGTTATGTACACGACTCGTCGCGGAGAATAGAAATCTAGTCGTAACGAACCCTAACATGGGTCGTTATACTATAGGGGTCGTTACAATATATCTCGAAATTTCCTCCAAAAGTACCCGTTGAACTCCAAGTCCCCCCAAAAATCTCCCCAATTTTCGAAATAGTCAATTAAGGGTAGGGTGCCGGAAGGCTTCAAAACATTTTCTGGAATTAAAGTTGATAGCAAATCCCATATTTAATCGATAAATAAAGTAATTACTTTCAAAAATTCCTAGAGGCGAAATTTGCAACATGACCCCCTATTTTTATTGGCTAGGGTCCAAGAATGGGGTGTCGACGTGGTATCAAAAAAATCTGAGGCGATTCTATCGAACCAATTTCGAGATCTATTTTTTGTAGAATAAAAACAAGCTACGATGATCGATTACAGTAAATGGGCAATCCCCACCCCCAAAAGGCGGTACCCTACCCTAAGTAGAGCTCTAGGGTTTACGGTTTCAACCTTTCAATTTGGAGATGGGCGACCGCTTCTGGTTTTCACATTTTGTTCTTCGTCTTGGGCGTTCTTGTTGCATCTGGGGCGAATCTTGCAACAGGCATATTAAAGTTAGTGTGCCACTCCGTCACACCGCGATCATTGCCCCAATGGTGGCTGGCATAAGAATTTGTTGCCCAGAGATTTCAAACCCTCTTTAAAGCGCACCCCAGATGACTAACGTGGTTGGCAGTTGTGATCTGGAGGCTCTAGAGAAACTCTTGCATGCTCGTGCAGACGAGTTCGTAGCTTTGCATCGTCGTCGCCCAGGAATAGATGATATCAGTACCGATGGAGAATGGTTAGCGTTGCATCAGGCTTACAAAGATCAACGGCGTTCTGGAGCGCCAGCGAAGAATCCTCGTGTCGGGGGCTGCAACTTTTTTATTCTCCGACGACGACGTTTTTGTTCTAATATGGCTGTCTACACAATCCCAGGAGATGAAACTGAGGGAGTTATGTGCTCGCTTCACGCACACGTGAACCTTAACGACGCCACGCCCGCTGGTATGATATTGGTCTCGATGTGCATACTTGCAGAAAAGTTCCAACCGTGAAAAATGTGTTTGGATCGTAAAGCTTTGCGAGGCATGTTAAGCACAACAAGGTTCGAAGAGGTTTCAATAAACGACAATGAAACTACTTCGAGCGTGTGCTGGATGCAAGAGATTTCAAAATAGTGCTGTGACAAGTAACAGTCAACTTCGGGTGCTTTGGTGGGTTCAGCCACCGCGGATCTGAGAGACGTCCTTGCAAACTCTTCAAGAGTCCATAATGGCATAACTATAGTGTATTCTCAACATGCGATATACAATGCAGACCACTGGTGCATCTTTTCAGGCGGCTTCTTGGCGGCTGCGCCACCGGTGTTCCATAAATTCTGCAGGAGAGCTGCTGTTTCTGATGGGCCCGGCGACGTAGCACACGCTTGGCGCTGATGATTCTGATCGTGGGGTGTGGGGAACTTGTATGGAAAGGCGACTTCACTTCCAAAAGGAAAACTAATATGGCCCGGCCGCCAAAATACATGCTCAATCCGCTTGGCGTTGCGAGTCTCGAGGCGGCGCCTGACTGGGGCAGCCTCTACGACGATCCTACGCGGCCCCTGCTCCTGGACATTGGGTGTGCTAAGGGGCAGTGGCTTCGTCAACTCGCGGCAGAAAACATTGTTCGGCTTGAAAAGGATGGTCGACCTTTCAACTATTGCGGCGTGGAGCTTTATGAGCCGCTCGTCCTCGCGGTGCCCGCCCACGCCTCGGCTTCCTCGCCCTTAGCTTGCTCCAGCCCACACTAGCTTATTATCTTCCTTACGCTGAAGCGGCTCTTTTACTTTCTTTTAGCTTCAGCCATTGCTGGCGAGGTTCGAGAAACTCGAGAAAACGAAGTGCATTGTGAACAGGTTTCCCACGCGCCTTCTGGCTGAAAACCCCTGCGCTCGCCGTCGCGCCGCGCAGGCAAACGAGCAAGCAAAGGCGCTGGGACACCGAAATTTGCACTACCTTGCCGGCAACGCCGTCCCCTCTCTTCGCGCGCTTCAGCTCCTGAACCTCCAGACTGTATGTATCCAGGTTGACTGATTCCCGCCCTGGATACACTTCATACCTATTGGACTTCCAGTGACGGATAAACTAAGAGCCACGAAATGGGCTGCTATGTGACAGGACTCCCTTCACACTCACCGACAGCTCGCGTGTGAGCATTGGCGTGTTGCATCTGTGGCAGTCTTGGCATTAGTGGCAATCTTCAACCTTTGTTTGCAGCTATAAGGGAGGCACGGCGATCGCGCACAACAGAGTTTTAGGGTTTAATCCTCAGTGGCCGCGCAGCCCGAGGGGCCCCAGTTGTCGACACGTATCATATTTAGGACGTCGGAGTAGCTACATTTGAGCCTGCTCGTGAGGAGGGACGGGTTATGTGAAACTCGCAAAGGCTGCGGATAGTCCGTGCAAGAGCCGCAAGCTTGCCGAGCAGCTCTGCCGTGCGGCCTTGTTTTGCCCCCTGACGCGAGATCTGTCCTGGCTGCCCCTGACGCGAAGTCTGTGCTGGCTGCCCCTGGCGCGAGGTCTGTCCTGGCTGCCCTGGCGCGAGGTCTGTTCTGGCTGCCCCTGGCGCGAGGTCTGTCCTGCTGCCCTAAGCGAGGTCTGTCCTGGCTGCCCCTGCGCGAGGTCTGTCCTGGCTGCCCCTGGCGCGAGGCAGGTCTGTCCTGGCTGCCCCTGGCGCAAAGGTCTGTCCGGCTGCCCCTGGCGCGAGGTCTGTCCTGGCTGCCCCTGGCGCGAGGTCTGTCCTGGCTGCCCCTGTGCTGTCCTGGCTGCCCCTGACGCGAGGTCTGTCCTGGCTGCCCCTGAAGCGAGGTCTGTCCTGGCTGCCCCCTACAGGTCTGTCCTGGCTGTCCTGGGCGCAGGTCTGTCCTGGCTGCCCCTGGCGCGAGGTCTGTGCTGGCTGCCTGGCGCGAGGTCTGTCCTCGCGCCGCTGACGCGAGGTCTGTCCTGGCTGCCCCTGGCGCGAGGTCTGTCCTGGCTGCCCCTGACGCGTGGTCTGTCCTGGCTGGCCCCTGACGCGAGGTCTGTCCTGGCTGCCCTGGCGCGAGGTCTGTCCTGGCTGCCCCTGACGCGAGGTCTGTCCTGGCTAACCCTGACGCGAGATCTGTCCTGGCTGCCCTTGATCTGATGTATGTTCTCGAAGACCGTGAAGTTCTCTTGAGTGCCACGTTACCTTGCTGGCTTTGGGTGTTGGTGTGGTTTGCAGTTTCCGGACCCTTGGTCAGCTAAAAAAAGGTTTGTTCGTACTCCTGAAGGAAAATATGTCCTGAAGGACTCAGGCGATTACGCTGACTCCTGCTATTTTTGAGCGGGGGATCACGTTAACTTTTAGTATTTTGATCTGGGCGGTTAATTCCACCTGATTCCGAGCCGGGCATTCTTGTACACCTTGCCAGGGATAGGCGCGTCGTGACGCCAGAATTTGTGAAGAGCATGGCCGAGGTTTTAGCTCCCGGCGGTCAGGTGAATGGGCTCATTCTTTTGGAAATTATTCGCACTGCTGCAAGTGGCACCCTGAGCGTATTTTGCCATCGGTGTCGATCGCGGCGAATGCCCGAGTCGACATCATAGAGCCCTTCTAGCACAGACTAGAACTTCTTCTAGATCTGCGTATCTAGGGCTAATTTTTGTTGCTCCGGGACTGTGCACTTGTGCTCACCGTTGTTGAGCCGAGGCCTCTGCATATCATGGTTACATGATTATAGCTTCGCAGGGGCGTGTGACTGCTTTGTTACCCGGTTTGTTGCACAGGTTTATGTGTGCTCGGATGTTAAGCCACTTGCTGATGACATGCATGCCACCATGATGGCCTCGGAAATGTTCAGTGTGACAGAAGAACTTTCTTGTGAAGTGATTCACGTTCGGGACGATCCTACGGCTCTTGATGAGCAAGGTGACTCCACAAGCTTAAAGCACACTTTAGGATTGTCTGCCAGAGAAAGTACCGGAAATTACCAAGATAATCTATCGAAGAACGAGCAAATTGAAGGCACTTTGACTGAAAACTTTGAACCTCCAGCACATGGGACACGAGTCGTTGAAAATCCAGATGGTGCTGATAGGATACCATGGGGAGATAGCTGGGCAGATTGCTTCAGCAGTCCGACCTATGTCAGTGTGGCAGAAGGTGAAGACAAAGAGCCGGCATGGTTGCCTAATCGGCCGTTCATTCTGGGCACCGAGCGGGACTTGGTATGTGAGCAGAAATGGCGCCGCATATGGCGAGTGTTGTACACACGGCTCCCCCTTGGGGACTTGCATGACAAGTCAGTAGACGGGTGGTGGTGGTGGATCACCAATCCATGAACGAAGTAAACAAAACGTGATACTGCCATGTCGAAGAGGATGTGAGCACAAATCCAGCACTCCTCTCAAGACGGCAAAGCACAAAACAGACAGCTGATGCATTAGGTGGACATCAAGTTGCGCAGTATATCCATGCGTAGCGCATATGTGTAGAGGGTATAGTATATGCTTGCTAGAATCGCACGTTTTGCTCGTCCCGCAACAGATTGGAATGTGTTTGTTTCATAATGTTATATAATCATTCATTGTGGCCTCGTTGTAGAATATATCATGCATCTCAGTAGGAAATGCACTTTATTTTACCGCAGTGCACTGTCCGTGTCTTCCAATATACCGAGACTAGATATACGGGGGGCTGCACCCTAGACAGAGTCTCAAAAGAAATTATTACTTTATTACCGGATCTTTGCTCGGTATTAGTGAACGGCTAGTGGGTATTGTACGTTATCTTACCTTAGTGAATAGTGCCATCGTAGACTCGTCCCGGGAAGTGACACCACCTGGATTACCGTCGGGCCCTAGTTAGGGCCAGTCAGAGCCCATTATATCTAAGCAGGGCAATCATTGCATCTAGGACACCGCCGACCGCCCGTGGCGTACTGTGGCATCAGAGGAGCTTATCCGCGGGCAGAAAGTGCACTCTCGGAAACAGTGGACACAGCTAAAGCTAGCTAGGGGTGAGGGGCGAGTCCTTCCAGCAGGGCTACCTGAAATTCCTGGGCTACCGCTACAATTCTAGTAGGCTACTGTTGTGCATGCGAACCTAGTCTAGCTACTATGAGGCCGTCGCAGTAGGGCCATTTGGCAGTAGCACCACCGCACACGGCGCCGACGTTGTACCCCTCTGCATCAATGCCAGCGCCACCAGTAGGCGTCGGAGTGCAAAGGGGTTGGCGTACATGATACATTCTTCCGAGAACGAAGTTGGCAGCTTGGCAACAGCGGCATCTTCGGCGACGCGGTTTGCTTGACACCCACTACCCCCCTACCCCCCGCGTGATACAATACCAGCCTTCGACTCCTGGAAGGGGTTGCAATACATTGGGAGAGAACATACCTCTTTGCTGAAGTCATCGTCGAGAACGCTCGCGAATCCGTTTTGCGGACGCAACCTAATCCATGACACCACAGATCCCGACCTCTCCTCCTCCTCCTCGACGAAGGTAAAGAAAAATGCGTCGGTCACGATGTCCGGCTTGCCGTAAAGCGCGTTGCACTCGTCCACAGCGTCCGCAGCGTCCATGCTGGCCCACCACGTAGTCGAGTTCGGCGTCCTCCATACAAAAAATGTGCGTCGACATTTTCGCCGCGCTCTGTCCGCCCGCGTGTGCGGGCATATGTTGCAGTTCGATGGCACACCTTGCTATGCGGAATGATTATATAGTCTACGTCGTGTGTGCACGGTTAGCTACGTGAGACCCGCACCTCCAAATGCATATGCATATCGGGTCGCATCGACGGCGCTAACACTCGATACGCGTTGCAAACCTTCTTACACTATATGACACGGCACGACATAAAGATTGTCGGTTTGATACCCGATTTTCGTGATAGCATTGCATATCATGTTATGAGTTATCCGCGATATATGACATGATAAAAGAGTGGTGTATACTCACACCGAATACTGATATCCGGAAATGGGTCAAACCGCAGTTGATGATTGGATATTTCGGCACTTCTTGATAGGTGTGAGAATATTATAATAATATAGATCTCAAGTACATCAAACCTAAGACCCAGTACCGGAACATACGACTGCAAGTTGGACACGGATATGCCATAGGAGTTTGAGGGAGGCTGCTGGGCCGGCAGTGTTCGCTCGCTACGCCATGCGAGATATCGTATGTACGGATGGATCGCCGACGGTGCTTTTCAGCAGGTGGTGCCGTGGCGACGCGGTGGGTGTGTGCCTGCACGGCTTCACCGCGGACAAGACGGACCAGTTGGATGCGGGCGACTCCGACGACGGTATGCTAGCGAGCGCGGTGGGTGGTGTACTGAGATCTGCTCAGGCCGCTCTGACTAGTATAACTGGTCGCATGTCCCTTGACAGACTCTGGGTCAGTGACTATGACTAATGACAAGTGACCGATCGGGGTCGGTAGTAGTTAGTAGTAGTACAGTCCAGCTCTGCGGGGTCTTAGGTTTTCGTCTCGGTATTATTTCACAGTTTATCACATATCTCGTAGCTACCGACTAGACTGCGCTATGTTTCATTGTCGACACCCTTTTACGGGTATCCTAGTAGGTTATGGGTTGAGCCAACGATCAAAGAGCCTTTCGTGTCCGAGGGCGCTTTGTTTGCTACACTTTTCGACCTCGAGGACGTCGCCACTTCCGTCCGCAGTGAGGTCAACCAACTACTTTTCTCGACGCTCGAGCTCATCTTATCTCCCACGCCACGTCACCCGCAGCGGACTGGCCGGAGACCCGCCAACCTCATGACGGTATAAGCGGGTTCTCCTGGAGGCTGCACGTAGATTGCTGGACTCTGAGTCGCCTTTCCAGGGCACTCAGGAGCTCCTCGGCGTCCGCTAGCTTCCTGCCCAACATGTATCCGAACGACAGCATCACGCTCTTCGGCAACGCGGCTGCGTTGGCTTCGGCCAAACGGTGGGAGGAGCACCCTGGACGATGAGGAGGTGAGGAGCTATTCATCGGGGCGCTGGACGGACACGACGTACTACGCCGCTGTGGTGAACAGGCTCATGCTCGACGACCAGCGTCACGCCGATGACCTCAACACGATTCAGCTCTGGACACGCGAATGGTACGCGTGCAATGTCAAGGCCGGTGTGGCGAACGGTTTTTCGGCAGCGAAGCTCACCGAGACCACCGAGGAGCAGACGGCCATTGTGGGCTTGACGTCCATCATCCTCGACCTCAAGAAACAGGTGAAACGCTTATCCGACCGCATGGACAGCAAGAAGGGCTTCACACCGCGGGCTGCCAAGCCGCACATGACTGGTTGGCGGTTTGTTCGGAGGACCGGTTTGTGGCACAAGAGCTCCCGGTTGCGTGGTGGGAATTGGTCCCAGACAGAGCACAAGAAGCGCGTTGCCTTTCACAAGGGCAGCGGCGCTTTTATCACGTTATGTGGGAACCACACGTGCGCCTTGACAGAGGCACGTCACTGGCACCGGAACTGCCCGAACGGCGGGAATAAGAGTGGTATATTACTGGTAATATGAAAACAAGGTTGGGGAATGCCGGGTAATTTACCGTTAATGCCCTTATTAATACATTCCTATATATGTTTGTCAAGTATAAGGATTGCTATTATAATCGGTACAATACATTAATTTTGGACACAACTTGGTACTCTGGTGTGGCAATCATATCGATCGACAGTGCACTTAAAGGGTGCACCATAAGCTGCAAGCTTCATCCGGAAATTTGGAGGTTGTTGAACCAACGTAAAAAGTAGTTGTACAACGCCTACGTTGATCTACGATCTTCACCATCGACAACGTTGGTACACGAGGCTGTAGATCAACGCTAAATCAACGAGTATGTTGACTGAATATTGATCTACTACCATGTTGGATCGATGTCGGTCAGCATCAACGTTGATCTACGATCTTCACCATCGGCAACGTTGGTACACGAGGCTGTAGATCAACGCTAAATCGACGAGTATGTTGATTAAATATTGATTTACTACCATGTTGGATCGATGTCGTTTAGCACCAACGTTGATCTACGATTTTTACCATCGCCGACGTTGACCAACGTGCCGTTGATGTAAGCGTTGGAATACGTTGTGTCGACGCCTACGTGCTGCCTATATTGCTCTACACCGACGTGTCTCCAATATATATTCGACGGTCGGAACATTGACTCAGCATTGGCCCGACCTCCACGTTGATATACGATCTTTACCACCACCGATGTCAGGGATATGACCGATGACATATGTGTCATATGTGTCATACCTGTCATACATGTCATACCATGTCATGTCATGTCATATGTTATAATGACATACACACTAGAACAAGGTTTTTGCTTAAGTTTGCTTAAGTTTGCTTAAGTTTTCTTAAGTTTGCTTAAGTTTGCTTAAGTTTGCTTAAGTCGGTATAAATCGGTAGAATTATACACCCGATGACATAGGAATGTCACCAAGCCCGCTTCAGGATGCCCCAGGGTTCACGCGAGAGCCCCAGAATGACTGGCGCGATGCTAGGAGATATGACTCGAAGAGGCTGGGTTTGTAAAAGGCCAAAGATTTGTCTGGCAGTCGACGATGAGTAATTATACACACTGAATCAGTCGAGGTATAAAAGTTTGTGGCAACCTGATTCGCGAAGGCTCGCGTGCACTATAAATATGTCAGGGAATGTCGTGAATGGGGAAAGCCTGTAAGTGGTGTAGTCCAATCAAAATCGCGATCGTCATCATACCCACGCATGTGACATATATACTGTAAAATAATAAATACTTGGAACACTCGATTTCAAATCAGGCGAGGGTTTAAACTGCGGCGGGCGGGGCTTATTCGTTCTTTCGAAAGAGAAGGTTTTTTGACCACCTTCCCTTTCCGCCCTTGTAGAAATTTTGAAGTTTGAATATATAATAAACATGGCGTCTTCTCCTCCCGCACGTACGTCTGGTAGCAATCGCGCAGCAAGACTCCTTGCTGCGGCGGGACGCTCCAACGGCGGGAACGGGGGAGATCCACCGGTGCGAGCTTCAGTTTAAATTTTGTGAAACATCACGGTCTTAGACCGTCGTTTTTCGTTGGCCGTGTTTTGCGTATGTTTCCCCCCACACACACACAGCCGGGTTATCGGGTGTGCAGGCTGTGGGGCAGGCTGCCCAAGCCGGTGCAGCAGCCGCGTTGGACCTGAATAAGGACGTCAACGAGGAGCCCGCGGGTGAAGAAGGCGGCGCTCCTGAAGAGCCTGCAGAACCGACGGTGAGTTTTCTGTGGCTTTATGCTTTGCTTTATGAACCTGCTTGCTTATCTTAAAATACGGTCCGCCGTCGGAGAGGGATGGTATTCTGCTCGGGAGGTAACGCTGCATGACGGAAAGATATTGGTCTTTTTCCTCGACGAGGTGCCGGTGGGTCGGGAGCGGCGTGCGCGTGGCCTGATTCAAGGCTCGCTGCGCGCCCCCTGTACCCGTGGCTACTCGTCATCATTGCATTTTCGGTCGGGGTAGGTGAGGATCCCAGCCGGTGGGTTAGGAGAGGCGTGCGCGTGTCCTTGTTATTCAAGGCTCGAGGCGCGCCCCCGGACCCGTGGCTCGGTTGAAACGGGGTGTGGTAGCTGGAATTTTTGAGGTTGTTTCGGGTTGGTGCGGCAGACCGTGGGCGTAAATGGGTAGGGCACATTGAATACGTATGGTGCGGTGTGAGGACAACTCCTCTGACACGCGACCATATTAAGGGGGTGTGGCCGGTAGGGTGTATGTGTTTGTTTTGGGTGGGTGCGGCAGACCGTGGGCGCATGTGGGTTGGGCAAATCGAATATATATGGTGCGGTGTGAGGACAGCTCCTCTGACACGCGACCATAATAAAAGGGTGTGGCCGGTGGGATGTATGTGTTTGTTTTGGGTCGGTGCGGTGGAGCGTGGGCGCATGTGGGTTGGGCACACGGAATACATTTGCTTTATGAACCTGCTTGCTTATCTTAAAATACGGTCCGCCGTCGGAGAGGGATGGTATTCTGCTCGGGAGGTAACGCTGCATGACGGAAAGATATTGGTCTTTTTCCTCGACGAGGTGCCGGTGGGTCGGGAGCGGCGTGCGCGTGGCCTGATTCAAGGCTCGCTGCGCGCCCCCTGTACCCGTGGCTACTCGTCATCATTGCATTTTCGGTCGGGGTAGCTCAGGATCCCAGCCGGTGGGTTAGGAGAGGCGTGCGCGTGTCCTTGTTATTCAAGGCTCGAGGCGCGCCCCCGGACCCGTGGCTCGGTTGAAACGGGGTGTGGTAGCTGGAATTTTTGAGGTTGTTTCGGGTTGGTGCGGCAGACCGTGGGCGTAAATGGGTAGGGCACATTGAATACGAATGGTGCGGTGTGAGGACAACTCCTCTGACACGCGACCATATTAAGGGGGTGTGGCCGGTAGGATGTATGTGTGTGTTTTGGGTGGGTGCGGCAGACCGTGGGCGCATGTGGGTTGGGCAAATCGAATACATATGGTGCGGTGTGAGGACAGCTCCTCTGACACGCGACCATAATAAAAGGGTGTGGCCGGTGGGATGTATGTGTTTGTTTTGGGTCGGTGCGGTGGACCGTGGGCGCATGTGGGTTGGGCACACCGAATATATATGGTGCGGTGTGAGGACAGCTCCTCTGACACGCGACCATATTAAGGGGGTGTGGCGGGTAGGATGTATGCGTTTGTTTCGGGTCGGTGCGGTGGACCGTGGGCGCATGTGGGTTGGGCACACCGAATATCTATGGTGCGGTGTGAGGACAAATCCTCCGACACGCGACCATAACAAGGGGGTGTGGCCGGTAGGATGTTGATGTGTGTGTTTGTTTTGGGTCGGTGCGGTGGACCGTGGGCGCATTTGGGTTGGGCACACCGAATATCTATGGTGCGGTGTGAGGACAGCTCCTCTGGCACGCGACCATATTAAGGGGGTGTGGCCGGTAGGATGTATGTGGCTGTTTCGGGTTGGTGCGGTGGACCGTGGGCGCATGTGGGTTGGGCACACCGAATATCTATGGTGCGGTGTGAGGACAAATCCTCTGACACGCGACCATAACAAGGGGGTGTGGCCGGTAGGATGTAGATGTGTGTGTTTGTTTTGGGTCGGTGCGGTGGACCGTGGGCGCATGTGGTTGGGCACA
>LGRX02013770.1:0-15685 GCA_001247695.2 Cymbomonas tetramitiformis
CAGCAGGGAGAAAGGAGAGCTCCAGGTTGCAGCAGGGAGAGCGCGGAGCGAAGGGTGGTCGGAAGAGGAGGCGTAGTTTTTGGAGGGGGCATTCCGTGTGGAGATGATGCTGCCACAGAGAGGAATGAGGTGAGTAGCGAGGTAGTTGGCCAGGCCAACACGCATAAGAGTGGCTGATTCAGGGCTGCCCATCACTGCAAGCTTCATTTGAGGGGAGGCGCAAAAATTGTGGATCGAAGGTTGTGATGGACTCAGAGGGCTATGATGGGTCTTCATTAGCTGTCCAGTGGTTCAACTGGGATCTCATGAGGGCCCGGTCTTTGGCTTTCAGCATTGGGGTGAGGCGAGGGAAAGTGACGCGCAGGTCATCGGAGATGAAGGATTGGAGGGTGAGGCGGATCTCGGACTTTGAGACGGGGATTGGTGGCAAGGGGTGGGGTTGGTACAGGAGCATGCAAGGGCGGGGCTGTGCCAAGATACCACCAACAAAAATGCAAAGGAGCCGGTGCAGTCCGAAGATTTTCTTTGCAGTGCTCTTTGATGCCGTTGCGAGTCTGCGCCGCGGGAATCAGTGCACACGGCGCTGGCGGTGCAAAAGCAGCAGTGAGCTCAGCACAGCTCAGCCAAGAGCAACCACCGCCCGAAGGTGCGGCGCTTTGTGCAGCTCTGTGCGTGGGAGCAGCGATCTTGGCTGCCGGCGACAGAAGCTACGGTACTCCTCTACATTGTGTGACAAGGGGAACATTAAGGTAGCTGCGTTGCAGCCGTAAACGTCGGCGATCTACAACTACCACGAGGACTTGGGTTTTCCGGGGCAGTGGAGAGCCGAGCAGTGACCCTCCGCTGCAAATGGGACGGCCTCGATCCCGGCTGAGCTGGCTCCGGAGAGGGTGGGTGGGAGCACGCAGCGGACGTGGCTGCCGGTGAGACACGCGGGGATGGTGCGTGAGGCAGCACTGTGGTCGCATGCGAGGGCAGTGCAGGAGCTGCGGGGGTGGCGGGCCTACATCTACGTGGTGTCTGCTTTTGTGACCTTTGGCCGTGCAGACCTAGGCATGGCCAAACTGCGGCACAGCTGTCAATCGTTTTGGTACGGGAGAAAGGGCGGTGGCATCAGTTGCCCAGCACATTGGCTTTGCGATGCGGCGGCCATTCTGAGCTGTCCCCACCTGGTGCCCCGTCTCCACCACAGATGCAGTGTCTCGAGCCCGGGTGGTGGCTGATAGTGCGCCAAACTTTAGGGGAGTAGTTTAAGGAGAGGGGCACGCCCGGGGCTGAGTTGGCAGCAGCAAGCGCGAGTTGGGGACGGACATTGTGCTGGAGCCATCCTCTGTAGTGCCTGCGAATGACGTCTGCGGCGGCGCGCATTTTGGTGTGGCGCGCAGGGTCGGCCTTCTTCAGCGCCTGTCATGAACACCACTATGTGCCCTTCCTCTCAGTGCATGCGTACCTGTCATCATATGCGTCACAGTGTGGGTCACGTCATGTGCAAGCGTCCCTGTCATCATAATTTATGCGTCACAGCGTGGGTGCAGTATCATGTACAAGCGTCCCTGTCATCCTTATGCGTCACAGTGTGTGGGTCGCGTCATGTGCAAACATCCCTGTCATCATATGCGTCACAGTGTGGAATCCGCGTCATGTGCAACAATCCCTGTCATCATACTCACGTCACAGCGTAGGTTGCGTCATCGTACGCGTCCCTGTCATCATCATTATGCGTCACAGCGTGGGGTAGCGTCATGTGCAAGCGTCCCTGTCATCATATGCGTCACAGTGGGTCGCGTCATGCAAACATCCCTGTCATCATATGCGTCACAGCGTGGGTCGCGTCATGTGCAAACGTCCCTGTCATCACTTATGCGTCACAGCGTGGAGTCGCGTCATGTCACAAACGTCCCTGTCATCACATATGCGTCACAGCGTGGGGTCGCGTCATGTGCAGCGTCCCTGTCATCATATGCGTCTGGCGTGGAAGTCGTCATGTGCAAGCGTCCCTGTCATCATATGCGTCACAGCGTGGGTCGCGTCATGTGCAAACGTCCCTGTCATCATATGCATCACAGCGTGGGTCGCGTCAAGTCGAATGGAAGGAGGCAAGTTTGTGGCCATGCTGACTGGCGGTGAGGGGGACCCCTGTTTGTTTTCCCTTCAGTGGCGGCGGCAGTGGGTGATGAACGTTGGGGAGGGGTGTACCTCTAACTTTTCATCATACACAAGTTTCAGGAGCGAGGGAGTCAGGTGTGCCATCGATGCCCCATTGAAGAGGCTGCCTCGGCCCCCCTCCCAGTCCTCCCCCGGTGTTGGCAGACTCAGAACAAGCGCCACTCCGAGCCACAGCATGAGAGGCAGATAGGATTGCCAAGGATCTCCATCGGCTGGCATGCAGGGCCAACCAGTCAGCCCCAGGGGCACTTTGCCGCCCACAAAGTATACCCCCCTCCCCCAATCTCGGCCACTGGAACAGAAAGCAACAGTCACACTTCTGGATGGCAGAGAGCGAACCCCAGAATACAGAGCTTGGCGCAAAGTGGATGGAGGCTGCCTGCTGCCTGCCACGTGTCGCGTGAGCATATAGTGGCGCCTGGCATTGCTGGGCAGAGTGGGGGCACCTGTTGTGGGAGGTGGCTCGGATAGCCTGGCAATATTTCAACACGCCTTCCTGCACACGCCCTCCCTCATATGCCCACACTCTCCCAATCCGTTCCCCATGATATCTTTTACATCTTCATTCTTGCAACTTCAGCCCTACAACAGGAGGGCCAAGCTGCAAGCTGCGCAAGATACGGCGAGCGGCAGGGTGCCCGTGTCTACAGGCAGGCCTGGAGAGGGCAAATGGGGAAGGGGCGGAAAGGTCCAAATGTGGGTGGTGTTGAAAAATGGTGGGTGCGGGGAGAATGGGAAGGATCGTGGTAGAAAGACTGGCCATGGAAGGAAGTGTGCATGTAGGCTGGGCGTGGGAGGGTGTGTGTATAGGCTGGGCGTGGGAGGGAGCGTGTGTATAGGCTGGGCGTGGGAGGGCTTATCCTTGGACCGACTCCTTTGGCACCCCGTAGCCACAGAAAACCGGCTGCACTATGTACCCACGCCCGGGATCAACGGATTTAACACACACTTCTGGACACTTATCCGGAATCCCCAGAGCTCACTCGTGAAGAATGGGAGCCCCTAAGCCTCGCTGAGCCACCCGAGCCCATCTGCATCCGCAACGCCAGCGCACTGCTGGCTTGTGCCTGAAGCCGGCTCATCCCTGCCCCCCGAGCTGCGCGAGCCATATCTCCACCACCAAGCTCACGCGCAGGACCGCCCCTCTGCTCCCTGAGCCTCACTGGGCCACCTGAGCCCCTCTGCGACTGCCCTGACGGCGCACTGCTGCTGTGTCTCTCAAGCCGACTGACCTCCGCCAATCGAGCCACCCCTTCACCACCAAGCCCACATCCCACAGCACCCGCTGCCTCCTACACGCCCCAGAGCCTGCTCCCAAGAGAGCTTGCCCACCCACGCCACGGCCAGGTCTCGCTCCTGCCACCGATCTGCGCCTGCCACCCTCTACCCCCAGCGCCAACTCTACGGAGCTGAAGCAACCTTGTACTGAATGCCCTGCGAGGAAGCTGCGAACGTGAGCAATGCGCTCCACACTTGCCCTACAACTGTCATGCCGCACTGTTCCTACTTCCGGAGGGCAGCAACCAGTCCCATCCCCACAGTTTCCTGTGCGTTGCAAGCCCTCCCGGTGGCCGATACTTCACCAACCGGTCGCCGCCTTCCCGGCAGCTGCTCATCACTGTTAGTTTCCGCATGGCCAGCAACCTCGCCTCGTGGGCAGGGAAGCTGATGAGGCGTGGGAGGTAGTTTCTGTATAGGCTGGGCGTGGAAGGGAGTGTGTGTGGATAGATTGATTGTGGGCACATCGCGACTTGCCCTTCGGCAGGGTGTGCTCCGAAACAAAAGTTTAAGATTCCAGGAGGCCAGCGCAACGGCCTCAGCAGCAAAGCTTATGGGGCCATATCACCAAGGTAAATGGTTCATCTTAAGAAGTGGCAACTCCACCACGGCGGCACTTATCAACAAGCAAGGTACCATGGCCCCGTCGAGTTTCCTTTTGTGGCCGGCGGCGGGTTGCTGTGCCAGGCAGCCGAGGCCTGGTCCCTGGACATCGCTTGTAAGCACATTCCAGGTGTAGAAAATGACTTATTTCATGGTCTCTCACGCTACGTGTGAAGCAAGGACTTGTTGGACCGGCAGTTCCGCCGGGTCGATGGAGCAGTGTGGCGGTAAGGGGAGGGAAGCACGCACTCGTGCAATGCACTTCACGACGTGCTTGCGCAGCTGGAGTCGAACATCGGGGAAGCGCTGCAGAGCGTCCTCCAGGTTCTTCCGGGACAGCGAGAGGCACACGCTGTTTACTAAGGTACAGGCTGCATATCCACGCTGGCCGGTGCCCGCAAGCATGTCCTCCCCAAATGTGGACCCCCTGAAGTGCGCTCCAAGCACCGCCCCTCCCCCAAGCAGTACCGGCCTCGATGCCTCCCTTCTCGAGCCAAACCAGCTGGCAAGGCTAAGTTGTGAGCGCACACTATCCCAACGGCTCCCAAGCCAGGTCCAGCATGAGCCTGCCTAGCCCGGCCCCTTGTCCAGCCAGCGGCATGACCTGCTCCGGCGAAGCCTCCTCTGCTCTCAAACCCCCCTGATCCTCCCCATGCCCCACTTCCTGTGTCCGAAAGGCGCCCTACGCCATACCTTGCGAGAGGGGTTCTTCGGTGCCCCGAGTATTCCCGAAGCGGCGAGCCCCCCGAGTACTCTGCTCAAATTGGAGTGCAACAGAATGTTTGTGGTTTCAGACTTTCAGAATCCGTGACTCCTGCTGCAATAGAGCCGAAGGACACATGTAGCTCCGTGGGACAAACAGGATGTACAAGTAGCCACGAAGCGACACGCCTGTTCAGCTCTGTTCCTTTTGCTCTTGCAAACAGGAACTTCACGGGTACCTACGGTACTCTGTGAGGCACATTGCAAATCAGATTTTGTAAAATATTCTTCACCTGTTTCCCTTGTAAACAGTAGAGTAGGTTGTGACTAGACCACTAGGTTTTACGACGGCGATCGATGACTACGGGAGATCTCGCAGCAAAGTCGCGGGAACGACGTTTCACTTTTAACTGCAGCTTCACATCGGCGAAGGCAGTAGGATTTTACTTCATGGTAACTCCCTTTGAAGGGTGGAATGACTGGGAGCTCGAAGAGCAAGGATCTAGAGGAATTCCCTCCCCTCCCGGGGAAGCACGACGGCGGACGGGCTTCCCCTTCCCCTGCGACACCGACAACGCAGGAAGCCTTGTTGCAGCTAATTCTGGAAATGCAGAAGCAACAAGGGGAAAGTCAGAGGCAGCAGGCAGAGATCATCGCCTGCTGCGTGCACAACTTCAACGGCAAGCGGAGATCAACGTGGCTTTGGAAGCGAAAGTCGCAGCGAAATCAGGGCCATCGGACCCTGAGAACGTTGCGAAAACTGCTGAGCAACTTCTGGAGAGAAGGAGGAAACTGGCGTACGTGCCAGAGGCCTCCGTCAATCTGTTCCCTCCGCGGCCGGCGACGTTGACGACGAGGATGCCGCAGCTGTACGATCTGCAAGGGAAATTGTATGATGCCCTCTCCAAGAAGACTAACTCTTCAATGAAGTACGAGTGCTTAGTTTTGGCACCGTCGCTGTCTTACCTGCACGACGTGGTTGGCGAATGCAACGCAACGTTGGACGCATCGGAGGACGGCGAGCTGTCGTACGACGAGCTGCACAAACGTTTTCATGCGGTGACCAACTCGGTGCACAGCGTGTACGCGATGCTGTGCAACCGGTGGACGATGCTGGAGCTGTGCGGGCAGCTGGAGCAGGAGCCAGGCTCTTCACAACGGGGAGGCGCGGATGCTCTGCGTGCGAAGCTGCAGTTCGTGGAGGACAGGGTGTACCAGGCAGCGGATGGTGTGGTGGCGGATGAGGTGTTGCAGCAGTGGCTGAACGACTTCGACAAGAACCGTGGAAAAGCAGTGCTGAGCGCGACTTCAGAGAGTGCGGCAAATGCAGACACGCGGGTTGTGAAGGACCACCGAGACCAGCGCTGGAAGGAGCGAAAGAAGTACGACGATGAGAAAGACAGCAAGAAGCCTTCAGGGAAAGGCGGTAAGGGCCGGGGCGCGAAGCCCGCGGCCGATGCGTGATGTGCGTGCCGCCACGCTGTTCCGCGCAACAGCCCTCTCCGGGCGCTGGTCGGGGAAAACTCACCGTGCAACAGCAGGTGAGGCAGCGGAGGGGAGCATGACGCGCGGCGGGCGCCAATTCAGAGGTGATGCAGTGGATCACTCACGGGGTGAAGTTGAAGTGGAAGCGCGAGCCTCCGCCTCCGTTCGACCACGGAGTGTCACTAACGGATGCGATGCAACAGCAGCAGGTGTGGCTGGACGCGGAGAAGAAGAGGCTGCTGGAGAACGGTGCATGGACGAGAGCAACAAGGAGGTCACACATTTCACGCGCTTTTTTGGTGCCAAAACCGGGTACGAACAAGTGGAGACTGGTGGTGGACTTCCGATGGCTAAATCAGTGATGTGTGAAGAATCACGTGAAACGGATGATGTGGAGACTCTGAAGTAACTGAGCAGGCTGGCAATGCCGGGCGACCGGTGCTTAGGTTTTGACCTGCAGGACGGTTTTCATGCACTGGGAATCCACCCGGACTTTCAGCGGTTCATGCAGTTCGACCTGCAGGGAGAGCTGTTTCAATGCTCGGCGATTCCGTTCGGGTAGACCCCCGCCGAGGGTGCTCTGCAAGTTCGTACGTGTAATGGTGGAGGCCCTTCGTTCTCCGCAAGCAGCAGAGGATCGCAGGGAGATCAAAAGGCCCACCTTGTGTCAACCCCCTTTGACTATTTTGCGGGCCCCATCCACTCGTGCTAGAAACGCCAGATTGTGTCACCACGTGTCCTGTCACCTTGTGTCAACTCGTGCCGTTCACGGTCACTATTGATGCAGCTTACTAAATGCCTTCAGCGATTTCGACAGCACATGTTAAGGTTATGGGTAAACCAACTCAAATGTGCTGGGGGTCGTCTGGGAGGGTGCTACACGGGCACACCCTAACAAGACGCGCATTTGGCACCCGACCATCCCCTTGTCGAGGAGGTATAGCTCATTGTTGATGCTGTTGCAGCTGAAAATTTCCTCGTCAGCGGTGAAGTATTCTGTTTTCAGGGTCATCGCCACTTGGATCTGCATCGAACTGGACATCACCTGCACCAGGCGCAGCGAGCTCCACACCGCACATCTTTAGGCCTTTGGCCCAAAACCTCGAATCTCTAGGGTTCTCCTACTCGTGGTAGCGGGGATGTCAGAGCAAAGCCGCGCAACATGCGAGCTGCAGAAGACATGAAAGGGATCAATGCATGAAACAGACGGCAAGCAGCCGCTCAAAAGACACAGGTGTCACCTTCAACACCGGCAACTTGCGGAACCAATGGCCATGCACTTCCCGTGTCACCTCACCACGCAGATAGGGGCTCATGTGTCCTGCCCACAACCACCCAAACTAGCCACGTGTCACCTCACCACACAGATAGGGGCTCATGCCACAGCCACAGAAGGCCACAGCCACAGCCGCAGCGCCCGGGGAGGCCACAGCCGCAACCGCAGCGCCCGGGAAGGCCACAACGGCAGCGCCCGGGAAGGCCACAACCGCAACCGCAGCGCCGGGGAAGGCCACAAGACTAAATGGCAAAACCTTTTCCCATAACGGGCTTTAGTTACGTGCGAAAGGCAACAGGCGGATGGCGAGCAATCTGGCTGCAGGAAGATGGCGAGCAATCAGGCAGCAGGCAGATGGCGAGCAATCAGGCAGCAGGCAGATGGCGAGCAATCAGGCAGCAGGCAGGTGGCGAGCAATCAGGCTGCAGGCAGATGGCGAGCAATCAAGCAACAGGCAGATGGCGAGCAATCAGGCAGCAGGGAGTAGGGAGCGCACGCAATAGATCAATTTGCTCTTGAGGTGAATTGGAGGTTCCCTGCACCATCCAGCTCCCGGCAAATCAGGACCAGCGAGGCACTCCTTGATGCCCCTTATTGGCAGCGTGAGGTCACAATATCTGCCTGGTGTTCTTCTTTGACAGCTAAGACTGCACGGGTTAAATTTGGTTATTGTGGGGATAAATAATCTGCAGCTTGGGTACCCTTGCCTTCCCCGCTCAGAACCTTGAAAAACGAGGAGAAAATCTTCAGATTTGACTCAAAACTCAGAACTGAGGCCTAAGCTCTCAGTTTGAGCTCTGCCTTTTGGACTCAAACTGGGACCAGACACCCGACCCAACACCAACCCTCAGAGTCAGATAAGGAATGCACGCGGGGTGGGACCATCGGATCAAAAGTGATGACACCCACCCTAGGCAAGGAGGAGTTGCCCTAGGGGAACTACCGGCATGGCTAAGTACTTGTCTCCGTCATCATGACATGTTCCCATCCATCAATTGGGGAGACTAGTAATGTATACAGTACTGAATCCACATTGCGGTTTATGTAAGATGGACATCGGCTAGCCGTCATTTCTAGAATGTTCAAATTGGAGTGCAACAGAATGTTTGTGGTTTCAGACTTTCAGAATCCGTGACTCTTGCTGCAGTAGAGCCGAAGGACACATGTAGCTCCGTTACACAAACAGGATGTACAAGTAGCCACGAAGCGACACGCCTGTTCAGCTCTGTTCCTTTTGCTCTTGCAAACAGGAACTTCACGGGTACCTACGGTACTCTGTGAGGCACATTGCAAATCAGATTTTGTAAAATATTCTTCACCTGTTCCCCTTGTAAACAGTAGAGTAGGTTGTGACAAGACCACTAGGTTGTACGCCGGCGATCGTCGACTTCGGGAGATCTTTCAGCAAAGTCGCGGGAACGACGTTTCACTTTTAACTGCAGCTTCACATCGGCGAAGGCAGTAGGATTTTACTTCACGGTAACTCCCTTTGAAGGGTGGAATGACTGGGAGCTCGGACAGCAAGGATCTTGAGGAATTCCCTCCCCTCCCGGGGAAGCACGACGGCGGACGGGCTTCCCCTTCCCCTGCGACACCGACAACGCAGGAAGCCTTGTTGCAGCTAATTCTGGAAATGCAGAAGCAACAAGGGGAAAGTCAGAGGCAGCAGGCAGAGATCATCGCCTGCTGCGTGAACAGCTTCAACGGCAAGCGGAGATCAACGTGGCTTTGGAAGCGAAAGTCGCAGCGAAATCAGGGCCACCGGACCCTGAGAACGTTGCGAAAACTGCTGAGCAACTTCTGGAGAGAAGGAGGAAACTGGCGTACGTGCCAGAGGCCTCCGTCAATCCGTTCCCTCCGCGGCCAGGGACGTTGACGACGAGGATGCCGCAACTGTACGATCTGCACCGGAACAAAACGTACGACGCCCTCTCCAAGAAGTCTAACTCTTCGATGAAGTACGAGTGCTTAGTTTTGGCACCGGCGCTGCCTTACCTGCACGACGTGGTTGGCGAATGCAACGCAACGTTGGACACATCGGAGGACGGCGAGCTGTCGTACGAAGAACGGCCAAAACGTTTTCACGCGGTGACCAACTCGGTGCACGGCGTGTACGCGATGCTGTGCAACCGGTGGACGATGCTGGAGCTGTGCGGGCAGCTGGAGCAGGAGCCAGGCTCTTCACAACGTGGAGGCGCGGATGCTCTGCGTGCGAAGCTGCAGTTCGTGGAGGACAGGGTGTATCAGGCAGCGGATGGTGTGGTGGCGGATGAGGTGTTACAGCAGTCGCTGAACGACTTCGACAAGAATCGTGGAAAAGCAGTGCTGAGCGCGACTTCAAAGAGTGCGGCGATTGCAGACACGCAGGTTGTGAAGGACCACCGAGACCAGCGCTTTAAGGAGCGAAAGAAGTACGACGATGAGAAAGACAGCAAGAAGCCTTCAGGGAAAGGCGGTAAGGGCCGGGGCGCGAAGCCCGCGGCCGATGCGTGATGTGCGTGCCGTCACCCCCTCCAGCGCAACAACCCTCTCCGGGCGCTGGTCGGGGAAAACTCACCGTGCAACAGCAGGTGAGGCAGCGGAGGGGAGCATGATGCGCGGCGGGCGCCAATTCAGAGGTGATGCAGTGGATCACTCACGGGGTGAAGTTGAAGTGGAAGCGCGGGCCTCCGCCTCTGTTCGACCACGGAATGTCACTAACGGATGCGACGCGACAGCAGCACGTGTGGCTAGACGCGGAAAAGAAGAGGCTGTTGGTGAAATGGTGCGTGGACGAGAGCAACAAGGAGGTCACACTTTTCACGCGCTTTTTTGGTGCCAAAACCGGGTACGAACAAGTGGAGACTGGTGGTGGACTTCCGATGGCTGAATCAGTGATGTGTGAAGAATCGCGTGAATCGCGTGAAGATGGAGACTCTGAAGAAACTGCGCAGGCTGGCGATGCCGGGCGACCGGTGCTTCGGCTTTGACCTGCGGGACGGTTTTAATGCACTGGGAATCCACCTGGACTTTCAGCGGTTCATGCAATTCAACCTGCAGGGAGAGTTGTTTCAATGCTCAGCGATTTTGTTCAGGTGGAACGACCCGCCGAGGGTGTTCTGCAAGTTTGTACGTGTAATGGTGGAGGCCCTTCATTCTCCGCAAGCGGCAAAGGATCGCAGGGAGATCAAAAGGCTACGGGACGGTTCCGTGGTACGATGGTCACATACGAGGACCTCAAGAAGGAAACGCTTGATCTTTCTGAACAAATCTACCGTGTTTTCGATACACCCGGGTTTTCAGGGGTAAGTAGTCTTGACAAACGGTTACCTATGAAACAAATGAACGTCCGCCCATAGACATCCCCCTCACTTTCTTTTGCTCTTCTCATCTCATTGCCATGTAACAGAGATCATTAGGCACACTGCTCTATGCCAGGCTGCCGCTGCTGCTGCTGTCGCCATCTCGGAGTGGTCCACCCGAAGTACTTCTCCATGTGCTCGTCGGGTGCCGGTCAAGGAGTACTGTGATGAGGGACAGAGAGACCAGCCGCCAGGAAGCACTTCTTCTCCCGCCGCACCGCCACACACGGCACAAGCAAACCCGGGTGCAGTGAAAGAAGTGTCCCCCTTCCAGGGCGGTTCCCACGGGCGAACGAAGCGCTGAGAGTTCCGGGGCGGACTCCCTAACGTGTGTATAAAGCCTTTAACTCTGCTGATTTTGATCTAACGGCTCAGGAAACTCTGATCGATCTACCGGCACAGAGACCTCTAAAATTCCCAGGCTCCAATTTAACCAAAACTGCTAAATAACCGTACCCCCGATAAGCATCAGTCGCTACTGATTACATGTCACCACATGCAACCGCATATCCCCATATGCAACCACATATCACATAATGTTACCACAACATCGTCCCGGATGCTACCACATTGTCCCACATGCTACCGCACTGGCCCACATGCTACCGCATGGGCCTACATGCTACGGGCATGGGCCCACGTGCTACCGCACCGGCCCACATGCTACCAGCATGGGCGCTCATTCTTTGGCATGGGCGCTCATGCTACCGCATGGTCCCACATGCTACCGCATGGTCCCACATGCTACCGCATGGTCCAACATGCTACCGCATGGTTCCACTTGCTATCGCATGGGCGCACATGATACCGCATGGGCCCACATGCTATAGCCTCTTCCTTCTTCAGGTCCTCGTATGTGACCATCGTACGATGGTCAGTCCGTCGCAGAGCAGGAGGCATTGGCGGGGACGCGAACCGGCACAGCGGGATGCGCGTACTGCCGTACATGGACGATTTGTTGGTGCTAGTCGACTCTCAGCGAGAAGGTTTTCTCTTTCTGCGACGAGAAAAAGTCCAACACATGCTTCATCGTATCGGTTTACAGCGGACCGAGAAGAAGGGGCAGTGGGAGCCATTTCAGGTGGTAGAGCACCTCGGTTTGGAGGTGAACATGAAGCTGGGACAATTTCGTGTGACAGAACGACGGGTACACAAAATCCACGTCAAGGCGAAGGAAACTTTGTGCGACGCAGCGAGAAGTCGGCGATGGATTGCTGCAAGGAGACTGCCAACTTTCACAGGGCTCTGTCAATCGGTGTACCTCGCCGTGCCAGCGGCGAGACTCTACTTGCGGGAGATCTACTTCGTACTGGCGGAGAAATGCAGCTGGGGAGCAAAGGTGAAAATTTCTCATGCAGCTCGGGTGGACTTAGAATGGTGGGCCAGTCTGCCTGTGATGAGCAGGTGGAACGGACGCAAAATCTGGAGATCCTCTACAAGAGCGAAGCTGCACACAGATTCTTCGATGATGGCGTGGGGGGGCGTGCTGAACCTCAAGTTCCCGGCGAGAGGTTTCTGGCCAGACGAGATGAGAAACCGGCACATCACGTTGTGTGGTACTACGCTGCGTGGAAGGACCCGCGGTGTGAGGGCGTGGACTCTCTGGCGTACGACTGGCGGGGGGAGAACAATTGGGTGAACCCCCCGTGGGCGTTGCTGGACGAAGTGGCGCACAAGCTGCAGGAGGAAGGGGCTGCAGCGACGGTGGTGGCCCCGTACTGGCCAGGCCAGTCCTGGTTCAGGGAACTGGAAGACACTGGCGACCGAGGTGGTAATCATGCCGAGGCGCAGGGACCTGTTCACTCCGAGCAGGTTGGGAGGGTCCGAGCTGCTCGGGCCCTCAAAGTGGGACGCTGTGATGGCGACGAGGAAATTCTTGACCTGTCTGAGGAGAACTTCAAGATTATTTGCAGCTCGGGTGTGTCGGAGCTGACGGACGGGACAACGGACGTGAACGGCGAGAACATCGACTGCGGAGGCGACTACAAAGAGAACAAGCGCGGCGGTGAAGTGGAAAACTTCCTCATGCGCTCACTTTGTGAGCGGTGGAGGAGTGATTTGGGACAGTCCCGATTCATAGACCTGGCAGTGAAGATGCAGCAGAAAGCACTGCTGGACACGACGCTGAACAACTACGGACCGAAGGCGCGGCGCTTCGTTCATTTTTGTGAGCAGCACCGACGACCGTGGCTACCAGCGACAGAAGCAACTGTGTTGCTGTACATCGATTCCGTGTTGGACGACGGGGGCGTCACATCGTGGCTTCCTTACAGCCGTACCTCTCCGCCATCAACAATTACCACGAGGATCTGAGATTTCCTGGACCAGCGAAGGGTCGTGCTGTGACCCGAGCTGTGAAAGGGATGGCCACCATCCAGGCGGAGCTGGCAGTTCAGGAGGAAAACATCGAGACTCAATGGACCTGCCGGCAGGACACGTACGGCGTGCACACGAAGCAGCTCTAAACCTGACACCACAGTCTTCAGAGGATCTACTATTACCGTTGGCCTTCGCCTACGTGGTCATTGTCTTTGTGACGTTTGGCAGACCAGACACAGGGACATCGTTGTCGCGGCAGCATGTACAGTGTGGTGACAGTGACTTTTCTGTGGTTCTCCTTAGGGAGAAAGGACGCTGGCACCACCGGGTGAAGAGGCGCTTGTGCATTCCCTGGAGAGGAGTTGCTCTGTTGAGAGAGTTGGTGCTGCGCTGGGAAGTGCACCGTGATACAGCTTGGAGTAGATCTACGAGGACTCAACCGGAGGCCTACTGGCTGCTACCCGAGGACCCGAAGAACTTCAAGGCTTCAGTTGCTAATGAGTGAATTGGTCTGGCTCTCAGTGAGCTGGATTGCAGACCTCCGGAAGGCGGTCATTTTCCTGCACATAACACTCAGAAGGGTGCCACTACGTGTGCTCGAGCTGTGGGTGTGACAATGGAGGAAGTGTGCTTCTTTGGAGGGCTGGTCACAGTTCTCTTCTGCATTACAACACTACATTGACCCGACAGCTCTGAGGGACGCAGACATGGACTACTACTACACGTGGTTAAAATGGTCACAGTGACAGCGTTCAGTATTCTTTTGTGTGCCTCACTGTTTTTCATCTCTGGTTTCATGGCAAATGATGATTCGAGCAAAAGAGAAATGTTCAAATTGGAGTGCAACAGAATGTTTGTGGTTTCAGACTTTCAGAATCCGTGACTACTGCTGCAATAGAGCCGAATGACACATGTAGCTCCGTAACACAAACAGGATGTACAAGTAGCCACGAAGCGACACGCCTGTTCAGCTCTGTTCCTTTTGCTCTTCCCACCACTCCCGACCCAGGGACTCTGTTTCCTTTTGGTGATTGGCACAGACAGTCAGGACTTTCATCAAAATTAGATTTTAGAAAGCATTCAAAAGCACTTTATGCATTTTAAACATTTTACAAAATCATTTTAATGAAATGTATTGCAGTGCCTGCCTTTGGCAAATGAGGATTCGAGCAAAAGAGAAATGTAGAGATCGCGAGACTTCTCTCTTCTTTCTCGCAATCGGGCTCTGAACATTGAGTCTGAACCAGAATTCTCCAGGTGTGCACTGAGAGCACCCCGGAGTTTTACAAGCTTTTCTGCACAGCCGGAGGTGCCATCGTCCCGAAGGAGCCTGCGCGCATTTTCTCTGAAGGAGGGGTTGACCTCGCCACTGAGAATGACGTGTCATGCCGGAGTGGGTGCCCCTTGGCTTTCAGTGGTTGCTTCAAGAAGGCCAACAGGCACACGGCCGAGAAGCAAGCTTGCTTCTCCCCGGACCGGTGGCATGCTCCGAGGGACACGGCAGTCCACACACGGGTCATCCCTGAAGAACATTGCCCTTGCAGTGACCACCGGTATCGCAACGCCCACAACCCAGTCACAACTCCTTCCATAGAGGGGCATCAACACTGGCTCTTACAGCAAGGATGCCCCGGAACCTAGTTCAGCATTGAGGGGACTCGGTGTCGGATGCATTGGATGAGTACGACAAGATGGCTCAAGAGCAGCGCTCAGCCATCCCTAAGCTGGTAGCATAGTCCATGGCGGCGGCTGTGAAGGCCAGATGCTATGTAAACGCAGATGTTCCAGCGCGGATGGGTAGCTCAGTAGTTCCTTCTCTTGCAAAGCATCATGTGGGGGGGAGGGTGTACCCGGAACCCTGGGGCCAGACAGCCCCCTAGGCTTCGGGGTTGTTTTGACCCCACCCGCGACCCCTTTGCCTGACAGATCACCACCTCAAAAACTAGAATGGACTTGTTGATTCTAGAGTATTTAATTTGTAAAAAAACCTTCAATCGTGTTTGGTGTGGGATTGCCATAATTCAGAGCTCCGTGCACCGCTCCGTGCACTTCTGTTGTCTCACACCGCATCCAAGCTCTTTTCTCCGACCACACAGAAGGGAAGCTAACCCACGTGCCTGCTTTTGCGCCTGAAACCACAGCAGGTGTGCCCCCCAGTAGGTCGTGGAGAGATCAAACCTTGAAGCGGACATAAGTTCGGAGCCGGTCCTGCAGCCACGGCGAGAGTGCCTTCATGGCCTACAATTGCAAAATACGTCCACCCCACCGCGCACCCTCGTACCTGTAAGTCTTCCGATTTCACCCACCGCTCTCATTACCCTTGAGCAAGGTTGGGCACAAGCATATCAGAGCATCCGACCGTCGGTGGCATCCACGAAATGTATAAACACAATAGTGGTGGTGGATGATCGTGGCGAGGCAATCGAGGTCAAAGCCCAAGAGATTCGAGGAAATGATCAGAAAAGTCACCACCACCTTCCGGGACCAAGGAATTCGATGGGCCAGTTTGGCATTA
>LGRX02013771.1:0-14040 GCA_001247695.2 Cymbomonas tetramitiformis
TTAACTCCTATGCTGTTATCTCACGCGGATCCGACATTGAAATCGATCGATTTACCCCCCACAAACGCCAATTTGGACCCCTTAGACACCCCCTATCAAGGCATTCGATAGCTCAAAATGTGCCTAACGATGCCAAGAAGAACTTGGTTGCAAGCACGAACACGTATGTCTTCATATGCACCTTAACAAGCAACAGTCTAGCCGACCATGCCGTAGAAATTCTAAATGCCATAACAGCATAGGAGTTAAGGGAGCATCTGTCATTGTTGAAATAGGTTAAAAGATGCTTATTCTTTTCGACATGCTCTTGATATGACATGTAATTTCCACCTGTCACCCGCTGATTTGGGGTAATGGTGCAGTTTTTGTCACCTATCTCTACGTAGGCCTTTTTTGGATTATTTCCTGCCTTCCCTGCCCAGTCAGTAAGTGTGTCATATAATTCCACTTGTTCCTCTACTAGTGTAGCATCATTCATATAACCGCTGGCTATGTGAAGCTCAAAACCGTTATTTCCTGAAAATTTGGTCATTACTGCTCTCTTTGCATCTCCATCGATTGTGGTGACCGAGGTGGATAGTGGCAAACTTTTCGGATTCCATAGGATCATGGAACCAATGGAAGCTCTTTCATTTACATGAGACGTGCGAAATTGGATTCCTTTTTGTGTCATTAGGGTTTTGATTAATGCAAGGTTTTCAGTATTTACCTTGGTTTCTGATATACATATTATATCAGCCCGTCCGTCAAGTAAAAGATTGCAAATTGTTTCTAATTTGATTAAACTGTCTTTATCTTCTTTGTGGTGTCGGAGGCCTCTCATATTCATACCCATTATAATCAAATTGTTAGAGTGTTGTGCTAGTTGTAGTTTTGTGAGTCGGTCTATTTCTTCTGACTGTCTCATGGCGTTTTTGTGTTTTGCTTTTTGTAGTATGCATCTGCCATCTGCGTCATAAATGTTCTCAATATCAAAGATTTTGTTTGTGCATTTGGTTTTAAGGATTATTCTCTTTTGTTTATGAGAGTGTTTCCTGCGGTATCCATATGTGTGGGGTTCACAAGAAGGCTTTCCTTTGCCTGAGATGAGGTGATTATAAGCAGTGTGGGTGGATTTACAGTCTTTGTGCTCAGAATTTGGCTTTGTTGGATGTGCATCAATTTTCGGAAGGTGGGTTCTCAGTGATTGTCGTATGGTCGAAATGGCTTTGTTATTTTCGTGTTTGATTATCCTGGCTTCTCTGCCCGTTTGTGGTAGAATTCTAATGTTTAGGTTTTCAAGTTCGTATAGTAGGTCTCTGTTTAATTGTGCTGCTGAGAAGAATTTAGTGTTGTGCAGGATGTGACAGACTTTGTGGGCTAGTGTAAAATTGAAAACCCCCATGTTATTCGGATGTACTCCCAGTTTCAAGGTTATGCGGTGCACCCTCAGGTCTTGAGGGAGAAGTGTGGAAATGTCTTTCTGGTGTTTATTGTTAGAGATATCAAACTCACAGTGAATAATCTTTCTTTCTGGAATGATGTGGACTGCAGTTGACCATATGTCCTTAGTCACAAGAAGATGAATTTGAATGTTGGTGTTATCCGTGCTCGAGGTGTGATGATATTTCCTATGCGATTCGATGGCTTCTGAAACAATTGTTTCATTAGTGGTGTGTGTCTTCCATTTCAGTCTAAAAGTTTCTATCAGAGTTTCTATCTGCTTTTTGGGTGTGGCACCTCTGCGTGTGAGGATGTGGTGGGAAGGTGAGGTCATATTAGGGCCGCTGATTGCGGCGTCATTTCCAGCGTGCTCCAAGTGTTTGAGCTCCAGTGTGTTACGGGTATTCTTTACCTGCAGCCCTATTTCTTTCCTCATTTCTAATCGGTATTTATGTATTTCCTTTTGCATCGTTTTGTTGCCATACTCCCCAATACATAAATCAGATTTTAGGTACTCGAAAAATGAGGTCTGGTGCGAGCCTCTGTTCCATTGTGCCCATCTGAAGGCGGTTTTTGCTACCCATGTGCCACAGTTGTATGTATCTGTTTGAAATGTTTCCTTGCTAATGGTAGTTGTGAATTCCTTATATTCTGTAGTGGTTATGAAAATTTTTAACCAGGTTTTGAGTGCTGCCTCAATCATATTAATGGTTTCTCTTTCGGCTTTATCTCCAAAGGGATCATATATGTAAGCTTCTATTTTCCCAGGTGATGATGAGCGAATCATTATGAGACGCCAATGTATATTGTCACACACGCCTATTTGTGTGTGGCCATATTTCTTGAGTCTGCTATTAATGAGTTGTGTGAGTTTTTGGTCCTCCCCTGTCATCTTCAGCATCATGTCTGTAAGGTCCATAGGGGCTATGGTACTCGGGTCCCGTATTTTCATTGCATCACCAACATGAGTTGCATTTAACCACCCCTTTTCTGAAAGGAGTGATTCCGTGGCCATTGTGGTTTCAACTACTGCGTTATCTTCGGTGCTTGCTCCACCGCTTAACAGCTGCTCGGGTTCCGAAATATTATATTGTTTGGTATCGTTATCCTTCTTGTGGTTGGTTTTATATTTCATTATTCTTAGAGGTAAATTCATTTTGGGTTTCTTTGCAGTTTGGGTCCGTGTTCTCTCCCAAAGCCATGCCATTTTGGGGTTTTGAATCATGTATTTCAAGGCGCTCTTGCTTATCCTTTTGCAGGCCTTAGGTCTCTTGTGGGCTAGGTGTATTATGACTCTGGGTCCCGGGAAATATTTTTTAGGGTTCAACTTCATTCTGCTGAGTTCCGCCATTATATGAAGAAGCATGATAGTGGGCCCGTAAGTGGTTGTTTGCATTTCCGCTCGTGTTTTAATAATATTTTCCTCACATCTCAAGAGGTGTCTCATTATGTAATATGTCATAATTATGCTGCCGCTTATAGCTTTATCTATTTTTATTTCCATTTAAAATATATTTCGGACCATGCTGGGCTCACTATAAGATACATATATTGTGTTGAGTTAACAGCCCTTTCGGTCCATACCAGATTGAAGGTATACTTTTTTAGATTTTTCTTCCACCGCGTTAGATTTGCAATATATCGCCGTATTATTTCCGAGCACCGTATTAGTTTATCTGTGGCCCGCTTGACTACACTCCGCGTGTCTTTTACAAGACCAGTGCGCACCTCGCTTCCCCCGCTCCCGTGGTTTCTGAACATTATTGTGCTCTCCGTGTTACGCGTTACACCCACTTGCTGCCTCCCCTCAGCTACCATACCGTTTATTTGGGCATTCCTCTTTCGCACATAGTTTCGTATATGTCCTCGGGTCCCTTCCCTGAAATTTTTTGGTTCTAGGCTCTTTTTTGCAAAATTTCGATTTTTAACGAATTGTGCCTCATGCAATTCGCTTCCGGTCCAAGGTTGTCCGTTTGCCTTTATTTTTTCCCTACTAACCCTTTTTGTCATATATAAGCATTGTGTGAAATATTTTCGCCCCATTTTACTTCTACGCACTTCCACCCGTCCCGTATTCACTAGGTATCGACTCAAGAGGTTAGGGTTTCCCATTATTTTTGTGCTTATAGCCGCCTTTTCCCCTAAAAATATGTGTTCGTGCCCCCGAGCCTCTCGTAAGATTATTTTATCAGTACTATTACGGTGTATTGCATTCAGTTCTAAGTTGTTTAAACACCGAGCTAAGTTTACCGTGACCCGCTTCAGGTTAGTAACAAACCGCTTCGGAAAGTATATGGGTTTATTTGTGTTATTTTTTGACCGCATGTTGTTTTCCAGGCACCGTGTAAGTATTATTAAACTTTCTGTATAATGCATTGAGTTAACAGTATGCCGTGTTAAGTTACCTGCATATTGTGTAGTGTTTCCTGCTTTGGTTTCCCGTCCTCTTAAGTTTGCTAGGCACCGTGTGTGGTTATTTATTAATATTTTGGTGTTTAGCAACCGGTGCAGGTTTTCATATAAGTTTGTTGGTTCGGGTGCCTCGGGAGCTGAGCTATGTGAGGAACTGTATTCACTGCATAAGTGTTTATCAAGTGGCAGGTTATTATTATGCCAGTTGTGTGCTTTGTATTTATTTAGTGACAGTGTGCCGTTCACAGGAGGGTCCCTATAATAAAGGTGTCTATATAATGCAAGTTTGAGAGTGAACTTTGAGCCATATGTATGCCCGTGCTCTGGTTCTAGATTGAGCTTTTGAAGTCGAGAGAAATATGCATTGTGTGGTGAGACAAACTGTGGGGAGTGTACAGCAGTTGTAAAAGGGAATGCAGAGCAAGAGCAGGGGTTTAAATATTTGCTGTGCATACTTAAATTTACTGCTGGCCGATGGGTTACAATGAGCAGAGCAAGGAAGAGATTGACTCTTCTGGTTTTAGGGATGCTAGTGAGGGTCACTTGCATATCAGATGCCTGAAAGCACAAAGTCTGAGAGAGTGTTCAGAGAGGAGAGACAGATTTAACAGACCAATTTCTCAGTATCTACCTTCAGCAAGATTAATTCCTTCGTCACCTTCCTGTGTCAGGGGTTGTCTCTGGCTGCCTCCTGCGGGGATCTTGTGGGCAGGGCTGAGAGCTGAGGGGGTGAGCTTTCTCTTTAATGCTTTAGCTTTTGCTGCTTCCCACTTGGCTGAGTTTTTTGTGGGGGTACTCGGCGGTCCTGGAGGGCCTCCTGGTGGGAATCCTGGGGGGCCTCCTCCTCCTGGTCCTTTTCCTTTACCAGATCCTTTCCCCTTTCCCTTCCCTTTTCCGCTGTCCATACAATTCTTGGAACAATGACCGAACCTTTTGGGAGATGGGGCACACTTGAAACACTCGTGGGCACTGCACTGAGTAATCAGGACTACTCCAACGGGGTTGTAGATGTACTGGAGTGGAATGAAGTAAACTGCGTGCTCCGGATTTTGAATGTCCGGTACTGCCGGTTCCGGTGCTGCTGCTACTGGGGGCCTGAGTACTGCGTAGATCCTTCTGACCAGCCGTGATCCTCTGCCCTTTCCTGGATGTTCTGTGAATGTCTGTTGAAAGACAACCCGCTTAACAAAGCTTGAAAATGGAGTCGTGAGCAGGAATGAAACTATGTTTTCCGTTGAGACCTGAAGATTGGGAGCGGAAGCACGCAGGAACAGGTTAAATCGAGTCAGTCTTGAAGATTTTGGTGTGATGTTAAAGCGCTGCCCGTCCACCAGAAGAATTCCCAGCTCGAGGATTGCAGTCGCTTCTTCCTCGCTCTTTAGCTGAACTTTGATGAAGGGAGTCTGCGTATTAACTCTGGTTAGAATGCGCGTTGTCGTAATGTTTATAGGGATGAGAGCTTTGAAGGAACAATGGAGCTTAATGCAAGAGCAGTAGTTATGAGAATGCTTTTTTACGTGAAGTGAAAGGGAGGTTTTTACCTTAGCAACACCCGATGCGTCCACCTTTCGCGACAGACCGTCAACCGCCAATGAGCCAACGTCGAGATGTTTCCTGGTCAGGGTCTCCTCGCACTGCCTTCTGACTTCGCTCAGCTCGCGTCCAGTGAAGCGTGCGATGTTCTGGACGTTGTGCCTCGTGATCTTCAGCGTCTGAAGGAAGTCTTCGTTCTCCAAGTCACCTTCGTGGCCTTCGATTTCGGTTTCGGTGTTCTTCACCGTCTCAGAGTAGTCCACTGCCGTTTGAAGAGATGCGAGGTCGAATTCTGCTTCCTCTTCGTGGCTGACAAGCGACACTTCTCGTTGTCCAGTTAGCCCGTCGATTCCGTCGTACTCGCCTGTGTTCACAACTGTTAGAAATGCATAAATGAAAAAAGAAATGCTTGCTATCTCTAAATGCTGTGCGTGAGCTTTCGTTATTGCGTTTTGCAATGCGTCAGTTGTGATTAAACAGGTGAGGAATGGGAGGCTGTTTAATTTTGTACCTGCTTCTTCTCTTTCTTCCCAGGTGTCCTCGGCGTTGAGCACCTTCGGCTTGTGCTCCCTCGCGTGCACCCAGGTCGATTTCTGCAAATCCAGAGGCTGAGGGGGACTGCTGTGTTTGCTCCGATGCCTGTTTCGCAATGCGTTCGTCTACTTGTATCTGGACTGACTCCAGTGTGGGAAAGTACAAGTCATATTCCAGGAGTGCTTCAACAATGTTTCTGATGTTTCCCCTCTGGACTGTGTTCCTGGTGTACTTTATCAGCTTCTCAACGTTTGTGTTTGCTGCTGCTGACTCAATGACAACTTCGTTTCATTTCACTGAGCACATATTTGTCGCGTGTCTGAAAATGTTCCACAGGAAAGTGCACATAGTGGATGGCCTTTCGATGTTTCCGAAAAACTTCTTGTGATTTATTGGAATGTTTCGGGCTGCGAAAACTGCGTCTGCTTTCGTAAGGAAAGTGGCATAGATGAGGGACGAGACTGTATCCTGGTCCAATTTAGCGCTCCACTTATCACAGTCGCGGATCACGTCTGAGTTCATACTCCTCATAAAGTCATATTTCTGCTGAATGGTTTCTGGCTGAGTGAGCGAGTCCATATCTGTGGGTCCTTCTTCGTTCATAATTCTCCTGTGTGAAATTATCAACAACGCGACAACCAAGCGCGTTAACGTTCTGATGTTGCTTTTCTTTGTTCCTTTAGTTATGCGTAATGTTGCGCTTTACGGTTTTGGTTCCTCACTGGAGAGCTCAAGGCTCTCCAGCTTCTCCAGGCGTTTTGTTACTCTTTCCCCAGGACCTTCGTAAAAAACTCATGTCGCTGGGTACTCAAATTTCATATCACATATCAAGAAAACATACAAGCTAAAGCAAGATCATACCGCAAGGTTTAGGGTTTGAAGCAAAGGACACCATATTTCACTATAAGAAGCAAAACAGGGGTCGAAAAATACCTTCTGGTCGACAAAATTCTAGGAATGTTCCATTTATTATCAAGGGGCAGGACATGATGCCCCTGACCCTCCCCCGGCTGGACAAAACACCTCTCCCCGCGACAGCAGCATCTCTCGACCCCACCCCCCCAGCGACAAAAAACGAAAATCCTACTCTCCCTTCTTGCGACAATTAATGGAACAGCCCTCAGTATCGGACCAAAGGGAAAGGCGGAAAAGGCAAAGGCAAAGGGAAAGGAAAAGGAGCAGCACCAAATGCTCCTCAGTCTTGCCAACGTTGTGGTCGTGTTGGTCACGTCGCAAAGGATTGTTATTCCACCAAAACCCCAGATGGAAAAGCCATACAAGGCAAGCCACCAGCTCAGAATCCTTTCCAGCTCAGGAGACAGCAACAACAGAATCAGGGTGCCAAGAATGAGTCTAACAAACTCGTCAACACGATCAACACCCTGGTTAAGTAGCTCAAGAATCAGCACAGCATCAATGCAGCGATTGCAACCCCAGCTCCAGTTCCAGCTTTAGAGCCAGCTCCTCAGGGAAACTCTCAGGGTACTGCACAGGTACCGGTGTTGAGGGCACCCCGAAGGTAGATCGGCCCGAAGATGCCACTGAAGCAAGTGGCCGGGTTGAGAGTATCTCAGAAGAAGTCCTTTCCAGTATGACATTACAGTTTCAACAGATGGACACTCCCTCAGAGCACATCGCACAGATGCAGTCTCAGACAGCACAGCTGAAATCACAGAAGAAGCTGTTGTTGTACAAAGGGAAAGTATATGGACAGAGTACTCACATATTGGTAGATCCAGGAGCTACATCGTCTTTCATCGACAGACAGTTCGCTGCTCAGCTTGGTATAGCACCCACAGATTCCTCATCATTCTCAGTGGGATTGGCTGGAGGAAGCCAACCACCATGCACATCCTATCTTCCCAAGGCTACATTTACGCTGGGTAAGTATAAGGACACAGAAGATTTCTACATCATTGACATGAAACTATTCACTGTCATTCTGGGTCAAGATTGGTTAGAGGGGAGAAATCCACACATTGACTTCCAGAACAAAAATCTGACGATCACCAGGAAGCACTCATCAGGCTCCAGTGTTCGCACAGTACTTTCCAGAGTTGAACAGACTAACAGACTATTGGGAATTAATGAATCTCGATCGTCGTCTAAAAACCTTCATTTTGACACAATTTTCGTCGTCTAAAAGTTATTGCCACGTCATCTGAAATGTGCTACGTAAGCGACACGTAAGCGACACGTAGGTCGTCCCGCAATTTTTATTACAAAATATTACTCAAATTATTTATTTGTGCATGATGCTTTCGTACTCGGCGAGTCCCGGTAGATTTTTTTGTTGCATTTTTGTTCATATGCGTGCATATCATGTACAAGTATGCAAATATGGGTACATCCATGTGCAATTTAGGCCAGCATGCACGGTACACGTTTATGAATGTGCGTATTCAGGTGCTTCAATTCCCGTAAAATAAGTTGCAACTGAGATGGGTACTAGCATATGATACACAAATCTATATCATCATACAATTTTAATCAATATACACCAAATATTTGTCTATGAAGTCTTCTAGGCAAGAGATTTCGATCATTTCACAGTGCTAAGGCTATTATATTGCTGATACATTGGAATCTATATCTTCAATCCATCATTATTTGCAGCACTCGTAGAAATCGTCAAGCTCGTCGTCACGCCACAGTCACATGACAAAACCCCCGCAATGAACATTGCACGTCTTCCGTGCCCCTGTATTTTCATTGTAGTTGTTCCACACAACATCCTTCGTCATGCCCCTCGGAAGAAGATTAATATTCTTGTTAGGTAGGGTTATGTATCCCGTGTTGAGAAAACATATCCATGATGAAGGCGACAACACATTCTGCTCGCTTTGATGGCATGGCTTAGCTAGTAAGATACAGTAGTGGCATTTCAAGGTGCGTCGCAAACGAAAATGTAAACGTGAGTTGTAAGGACAAGGTATGTAAGTGCTTATATATACCTCCGTGGTGTAGCTGCCGTAGTTACTTCCAATTGCCGGCTTTCTGGCCTATCAGATGGCCTCTGTCAGTCAGGTCAGATCGAAAGCCCACATGTCGCAAACATAGCATGTCACAACATAGCATGTCGCAAAAGCAGTAACAAGTTAGCAATTGTCATACAATGCCCAGTTGACAAAGGGGGTCGGATGGTTGTAGTCTGGTAATGGGGTCCACAACAACGCTGGGCTTTCGAAGAAAATGATAAAGGCCTTGTGTGTTACTCCCATTCTGGCATTGCCTGACATGCAAGCTGCAGCGGATGGAGTCCACCCCTGTGTGGTTCAGACTGACGCGAGTGGAGTAGCAATGGGTGGAGTGCTGATACATGATGTGGGAAATGAGTCGTACAACCCATTACTTTTAAGAGCAGCAGGCAGTTCACTGGAGCCGAGCAAAACTATGATGCCGGAGAAATCGAAATTTGTATGTGCCCTTAATCAATGTACCACTCAAATCTGGAGACATTATCTTATCTGGACGGTTTTCAAGCTGTTGGGAGACCACAAAGTAATCCCTGGTATGGCTTATGGCTCCTAGAAAACCGGCTCAATGGAACATGGATCTAGTGGAGGTGGGACGGTACCGGAGATGGAATATATATCCCAGGTTCATTATTATGGGTTCCAGGCGCCTTATCTCGTCGACCTGACTATCATGAGATATCTGCCAGGGAAGGTCTGATTGAAGCTGGTTTGGTTCATCATTTGCTTCATCCTGTAACTGGACAATCTCAGCGTCGCCCGGCAGCAAAAATAATTAGATTATTACTAATTACTGCCACTCTCGCTCATACTTTAGGGTGGTACGGGGAGGGAGGTACCGCTTTTCTTGTCCGCTGGGGTGGTAGGGTCGAGATTCGGTGCTTAACACTACTTAACTGTGCCCTGACGTTAAAGTGTCCGTTGGGGTGGTGGGGGTCCGGGTGGTATATCCCCCCCCCCTACGACAACAAATGGGAGAGCCCTCATTTCGCCCCGCGGCAGGGAAAGGAATCGCGTCAGGGACGGACTCCTCCGAGAGTGGTGGATCTCAAGTTCCCAACCGAGTAAAGCAATACCCCAGACTCTTCAGACAAACCATAGCGAGGTCAGCCTTGTTTTATCTACGGGAGACTCTTTGATTTGGCTGGATTCTCCACTGCTATGGTTGGACGCAATACATGCCAAGCATACAAAAGGGTGAAAATGTGTATGTATGACGCAGCTACACTCGTGGCGGTGCATACGGGTCGGAGCGTTCAAGTCCAAGAAAGTGCAGATCAAGAATCAGGAGGACAGTGCCACAGCGAATGAAAGCAATGGTCACAGAGGTTCCCAGCAGTCTGACGAAGATGGAACCCAGTGACAGGCAAGATTGGAAATTAAGGACAGACAGACATATTTGACTTCCTGAACCAGGAGTATGTGCCATTTGATATGGACGCCTACTGTGATCTCAGTGGTAAGAGCATGCATATGTCAATCGGTTGTGGACGACGAATTGTTTGCAGAAGAAGTGGCGTGGTCTTAATCGCCTGGTGCAACACTCCTCGTTCTCATCAAATCATGTTACCATTCGCTTGAGGCAATGCTGCGCAAGTACGATCGTACTTGCGGGTCAGCCCCAATACTCGGGCTACATTTCTAGAAACATATTGCGTGGGGTTTGCGCTCCTTGCTGACCTCAGCAAGTCAGCATTCCCTATTGACTGCATGTGCATGAATCAACAGGCAGTCAGGGTTTTATCTGGATTCCCTATATATCACACGTGCAACGAGGACTGCGTGTCTCCTGTTGTTACAGGCTCCCATCCGGTGTTACAGTACGTATACGTAGGCGCTCGTCCGGCAATAGCAGAACACTAAACGCGCACCCCCCCCCACCCCCCCACGGGACTGTTGGGAATTCAACCCAAGCTGTGCGGGGTTCGTCCCAACTCAGACTGCAGCCCCAAAAAGTACCGTTTGATGCCAGGACCAATATTGCACAGAATTATGCACACGTAAGCAACTCCTTGTCTGTTTAAAAACGCCAAGCAAACTACGCAAGGCAAAGCATCAGATGGGGGAGCGGGCAATGCTTTCATTTGAAAATCACCTACATGCTCAGTACAGTCCATCCATAATGTGCCGAGGGTTGGCGGGGAGCCACGGTTGCGTACGATGGCGACCAAAGTTGGGGATGAGGCCTGAAACAACGCACACAGACTCGTGCGTGTTGGGGAATGTCGCATGTTTGATACCATACGATCGGGTATCGGATGGGATAGCGGGCAATGTTTTCATTTAAAAATCTCCTACATGCCCAGCACGTTGCATCCATATTGTACCAAGGGTTGGCGGGGAGCCGCCGTTGCGTACGGTGGCGCCCAAAGTTGAGGACGGAAACAACAACCCACAGTGCCCGAAAATATCGCATGTTTGGTGCCACGCGATCGGGAGTGGGATAGGAGGGAGGGTGATATATCTATTTGGAAATCGCCTACATGCTCAGTACAGTCCATCCATAACGTGCCGAGGGTCGGCGGGGAGCCACCGTTGCGTACGATGGCGACCAAAGTTGGGGTTGAGGCCTGAAACAGCGCAGCCACACTGCGTGTTGGGGAATGTCGCATGTTTGATACCTTGCGATCGGGCATCAGATGGGGGAGCGGGCAATATTTTCATTTGAAAATCACCTACATGCCCAGCACGTTCCATCCATAATGTGCCAAGTGTTGGCGGTGAGCCGCCGTTGCGTACGGTGGCGCCCAAAGTTGAGGGCGGAAACAACAGCCCACAGTGCCCGAAAATGTCGCATGTTTGGTGCCACGCGATCGGGAGTGGGATAGGAGGGAGGGTGATATATCTATTTGGAAATCACCTACATGCTCAGCACAGTCCATCCATAATGTGCCGAGGGTTGGCGGAGAGCCACGGTTGCGCACGATGGCGACCAAAGTTGGGGTTGAGGCCTGAAACAACACACACAGACTGCGTGTTGGGGAATGTCGCATCTCGCATGTTTGATACCATGCCATCAGGAATGAGATGGGATAGCGGGCAATGTTTTCATTTGAAAACCACCTACATGCCCAGCACGTTCCATCCATAAATTGTCAAGGGTTGGCGGGGAACCGCCGTTGCGTACGGTGGCGCCCAAAGTTGAGGGCGGAAACAACAGCCCACAGTGCCCGAAAATGTCGCATGTTTGGTGCCACGCCATCGGGAGTGGGATAGGAGGGAGGGTGATATATCTATTTGGAAATCGCCTACATGCTCAGTACAGTCCATCCATAATGTGCCGAGGGTCGGCGGGGAGCCACCGTTGCGTACGATGGCGACCAAAGTTGGGGTTGAGGCCTTAATCAGCGCATAGTGCTGGGAAATGTCACATGTTTGATATTATGCGATCGGGCATCATATGGGAAAGCGGGCAATATCTTCATTTGAAAACCATCTACATGCTCAATATAGTCCATCCATAATGTGTCGAGGGTTGTCGGGGAGCCGCCGTTGCGTACGGCGGCGCCCAAAGTTCGGGGCGGAAACAACATCCCGCCATAGTGCCCGAAAATGTCGCATGTTTGGTGCCACACGATCGGGAGTGGGATAGGAGGGAGGGTGATATATCTATTTGGAAATCACCTTCATGCTCGGTACAGTCTATCCATAATATGCCGAGGGTCGGCGGGGAGCCACGGTTGCGTACGATGGCGACCAAAGTTGGGGTTGAGGCCTGAATCAGCGCACAATGCTGGGAAATGTCACATGTTTGATATTATGCGATCGGGCATCAGATGGGAAAGCGGGCAATATTTTCATTTGGAAATCATCTACATGCTCAATATAGTCCATCCATAATGTGCCGAGGGTTGTCGGGGAGCCGCCGTTGCGTACGGCGGCGCCCAAAGTTCGGGGCGGAAACAACAGCCCGCCACAATGCCCGAAAATGTCGCATGTTTGGTGCCACACGATCGGGAGTGGGATAGGAGGGAGGGTGATATATCTATTTGGAAATCACCTTCATGCTCGGTACAGTCAATCCATAATGTGCCGAGGGTCGGCGGGGAGCCACGGTTGCGTACGATGGCGACCAAAGTTGGGGTTGAGGCCTGAAACAGCGCACAGTGCTGGGAAATGTCACATGTTTGATACCATGCGATCGGGCATCAGATGGGAAAGCGGGCAATATTTTCATTTGGAAATCATCTACATGCTCAATATAGTCCATCCATAATGTGCCGAGGGTTGTCGGGGAGCCGCCGTTGCGTACGGCGGCGCCCAAAGTTCGGGGCGGAAACTACAGCCCGCCACAGTGCCCGAAAATGTCGCATGTTTGGTGCCACGCGATCGGGAGTGGGATAGGAGGGAGGGTGATATATCTATTTGGAAATCACCTTCATGCTCAGTACAGTCCATCCATAATATGCCGAGGGTTGGCGGGGAGCCACCGTTGCGTACGATGGCGACCAAAGTTGGGGTTGAGGCCTGAATCAGCGCACAGTGCTGGGAAATGTCACATGTTTGATACCATGCGATTGGGCATCAGATGGGAAGCGGGCAATATTTTCATTTGAAAATCATCTACATGCTCAATATAGTCCATCCATAATGTGCCGAGGGTTGGCGGGGAGCCGCCGTTGCGTACGGCGGCGCCCAAAGTTCGGGGCGGAAACAACAGCCCGCCACAGTGCCCGAAAATGTCGCATGTTTGGTGCCACACGATCGGGAGTGGGATAGGAGGGAGGGTGATATATCTATTTGGAAATCACCTTCATGCTCAGTACAGTCCATCCATAATGTGCCGAGGGTCGGCGGGGAGCCACCGTTGCGTACGATGGCGACCAAAGTTGGGGTTAAGGCCTGAAACAGCGCACAGTGCCGGGAAATGTCACATGTTTGATACCATGCGATCGGGCATCAGATGGGAAAGCGGGCAATGTTTTTATTTGAAAATCATCTACATGCTCAATATAGTCCATCCATAATGTGCCGAGGGTTGTCGGGGAGCCGCCGTTGCGTACGGCGGCGCCCAAAGTTCGGGGCGGAAACAACAGCCCGCCACAGTGTCCGAAAATGTCGCATGTTTGGTGCCACGCGATCGGGAGTGGGATAGGAGGGAGGGTGATATATCTATTTGGAAATCACCTTCATGCTCAGTACAGTCCATCCATAATATGCCGAG
>LGRX02013772.1:0-11738 GCA_001247695.2 Cymbomonas tetramitiformis
TCGTCTGCAAGGGGCCCCGCCACTAGTCTGCCCGGCACTGCACGGTTCGTTGCGGCATATGCTCCGGATGCAGTGTACTGTATGCTCCAGCGATAGGCGAGCGCAAGCCAGAGCCACCTGTGGGGTGTCCTGCCGCACGAGCGTCGCATAGAACTTGTGGGATCCCTCTGCGTGAATGCACTCTTGTAGCTGGGCTGCAATTTCACTGCTTCCAGGGCCCCACCACATCCCCCCCCTCCCCCAATCACTCTCTCACCCCCTCTCAACACGAGCTGCAGTGGAAATTGAAGAGGCAAGTGGCTGGCAACGCCCCCTCCACATCTGTGAGGAAAGGCCACACGAGAGCGTGCAGAAGAACCCACAGGCCCGAGGTGGCATGGAGGTGGGGCCTCCGCTGCCCGCATGCTATCTCTGCAGAGTTGACCCAGTCAACAACTTTCGTATGTGGAATAGTATTGAGCGGATTCGAGCATATCCGAGTCAAGAAGGAGCAACGGGCAAGGGGCAAGGTGCGGAAGGCACAAACACAGAGGTAGAAGAGCGGCAGTGAGCAGTTGGAGCCGGGCTGGAGTAAGCTCGGGGCATATGTGGTGTGGAGGAGCAAGAATGTAGGGCAGCAAGGCAAACTACCCAAATCTAGATCAACTACACTAAACATATCAATAATATTACCAATATTATCAACAAGTGTTATCACACTTGTTGATAATACTCCTCACTATATCTGTTGCAATATCTATGTTACGGCATGAGCGCGCCGCTGGCATATGCCAGCCGATTTTGGCATGAGCATGTTTGTGCTAAAACGATTGGCATGAGCGCGCCTGTGCTAAAATCTTTAGCACGAGCGCTCTCATGCCGAAACGGATGACCCTCCCACGGCATGAGCGCGCCGCTGGCATATGCCAGTGAGGTTTTTTAGGATGAGCGCGCTCGTGCTGAATATTTTAGCACAGGCACACCATGGGCTGTGGATGGGTGTCTATGGGGATGCTGGGGGTTGATGGAGGATGGTGGTGATCTTGGGAGGCCCTGGAATTATACATCTGGTGAAAGAGGAGGGGGGAGTGTTAATCATTTGATGTAGTAGAGGTGTCGGTGGTATATAGGCCTTTGAGGCGGCGCTATGGGTTGAGGTGGGGGTTCTTTGGGGAAGGGGGGCTAGATATTTTGGGGCTGTGGGTGACATTTTGGGGGTAAGAAGCCGCGGAGAGGCGCGCAGCAACTGAAGGAGCTGCTGGAGCACCGGGAGCAGCATCGAGACTCGGCGTGGGTGAGCTTGGCAACGGACCCACTAAACGGCTACTAGCAAGCTTCTGGCAACTGCTGGGCGACAGCGGACACCCGAAAGCTGCAGTGGCTAACAATTGGTTCGGCCTGGCGTTGGAGACGCTGGGGTGCAGACCCCCGGAAGGGGGATCATTTTGTGGCCCACAACACTTGGAAGGGTGCTGCTACCTATCTATGCCCGTGCGGCGGGCGCTGCTCTGGACAAGGTCCGCATCTTCGAGGGTTGGCCACAGCTCGCATCAGCAGTGCAGGCCTACATCAATTCGGCAGCACTGCGGGACACAGACACAGAGCTCTACTTCGGGTGGTTGACATGGTCTGACTGAGGCTCAGCGCGTTTTTCCTGTGTGCCTCAACAGTATCATCTTTGTTCATTGGCAAATGAGGATTCGTGCAAAAGGCAAATGATTAAATTGGAATGCAATAGAATCTTGTAGGTTTCTGAAATCAGAGTCTGCGGCTCCTGCTGCGGTAGCGCAGTATGACATATGTCGCTCCGTGACACAGTACAGTCGCACAAATGGCGCGGAACCGACACAGCCATTTGGCTCTGTTCGTTTGCTTTCCCACCTCGCCCTACCCAGTGGACTCGGCTGACTTGGCGCATGACTGGACAGACATTCGAAACTTCACACAAAAGCTGGTTTAGCAGCTGCTTCAGCAGTGGACAAAAACAGTTTATGTAAAGTATGCAGCGAGTGTCTTTATTTGGCAAACGAGGATTCGAGGCAAACGGTGATTTGTCATATATTATGTCAAGCTGTCTGAAATATGTTCAATAATAGACAACGGACTTCGAAGGCGCGACCGCTGCGCTGGTTAGTGCGCTTAGAGTTATCGATTGCGCCACATCGCCATGTCAACACTATGGCGGGGATATGGCACGGAGAGGACAGGTCCCTTAGGGGCGAAGGGCCGGCGATCGTCGTCGTGAGGAGGCGGGGCAGCCGGGAATGCAGGCAGCCGGGTTGCACGAGGGGAAAGCCAAGTGACTGCTGCCGAGTTTCACCTGGAGAAGGCGAGCACAATCACGCCCGAGGTCTGGGCATCAAGGCGATGCACAATAAACACGCGGCGGCCGCCAAGCTGCGTGCCGAGGTGCTCGATGAGGGGGACACGGATGTCCCCGGAATCCCATCGATGCACCACCATGCCAGAGGGCTTGTTCACCGCGATGAAGTGCGGGTCCTGTATAGCAGAATCTCGCGCCCGTAATAAGATGTGAGCCGAGGAGGCGGCAAGCAGTGAACTCAGGGTATGGCAAGCAGTGATCCGAGGAGGCGGCGAACAGTGATCCATACACACATGAGGGTGACCTACTGGGCATGAAGGGCACGGAAGATGGAGACTTTGGGGAATCCGGAGCCTTACCTCGTAGAGGATCTCCAGAGGCTCCAGGTGAGCAGCCTCTTCGGCAGTGACCAGCCGTATGGAGGTGTCATCGCAGGCCTCTGTCACCGCAGTGTCCGGTGCTTTCGCCCGGGAGCCAGTTTGGTTCTCTATATCAGCGGTGGGCGGCAGCACCTGTGTGTTACGGTGCTTGGGAGACTGTAAAGGCAAGAGGCGAGATGCCTCGGACACCGGAGTCAACCTATTCCAGAGTGCGATCGCCGTGAGTGGATGCGGCAGCGGGGAAAGGAAAGTGTTTGCACTGCCACGAATGTGCGCAGCTTGCGAGCCCGAGGCAAGCGGAGTTCTATAAGTGCATTTTGTATCTTGGAGAGAAAATTTACAGCTGATTTTCGAGAAGCTTAAAACAATTTCACCGGTAAGAAGCAAGCACCCAGAGCTTGCCTTCTTAACGTTTGGATAACTTTGAGGAATCTAAGAGCGCGCTTAGAGAGGGCACCGTTTCGGGATTCATAGTTCTGAATAGGGTTGCACAAACGTGCCAGGTTGTGAACTAATGCAAACTACAAGCCGGTGTTCGTAACGAGTGTACCCGGTATTCCTCAGGATGAGCAAACTTCTTTAGCCAGGTGCCGCCACACCTGCATTTTCCTGACGGGAAGCACCAAAAACACGTCGGGTGCTTACAAATGAGAAACGACGAAGTTCTCCACATCACAGATGAGGAAACAGGATGTTCCGGAACATGGCGAGGAGAGTCAGAGGTCCAGTGGACTGCAGCTTTCCCATATCAAGCGGAGCTCTTAGTCCCACAACGAACCTTGCATAGCGAATATCGTCGGGCACGTGCACCACGTGACAAAGGAATCTTGTGCGGCTCAGAGGGAAAGTGCACTGAACGCAGCTATGCAATGACATGACATCGCAGCTGCGATTCTTGGTACGACTGGCCTTAAAATCTTGCAAAGGCAATCAAGATCGGTTAAGACGCCGAGGGAAACGCACGGTTCCGTTATCGCGCGTTATTATTATTGAACAGCCTTGCTATTGCACATTAAGCGTACATCCAAGATCTGAGTACCCATACACTCCAGAGACTATGACCGGCCAGCGCACTCGGTGCAGCTCTGTTCTGTCGCAAGTGAAACCGAGCGAGGAATTGAACCCCAGCTAGTTCTCAACAGAAAACTCATACACGAAACAAAACATACTTCAGGCGGGAAACATGACGCGTCGAATATCAAAACAGCTCCAGCGGCAATTGGAGATACGAATCGCCACACCTCGAAACTTGAAGGTTTTACATACAGGCCGATCGTCCTCAAGATTCGCTGAAACTTCCGAAGTGGAAATGCCGCTCACGTCCATGAGAAAATTCCTTACCCACTTCTTTATTCCGATACAGGTTGTGCCGATACAGGCAGCCCGAGGCGCGAGAAGAAATCCTCAACGGGTGTGAGTGTATGTTGCTTGCAGCAGCTAATGTGGTTGCAATCCTCAGTTTTTGCTGTTCATTTCAGCACAGTCGATGCGGATCAGCGGAACACGGCCTGACTCGAGCATTTGTGAGTTGAGTTCAGGTTTTACTTTTCGCCTTTTAACCTAAACCCCGAACGGCAGGTGACACCGTGCGGTGCCACACGACAGTCTCAGGTGCCACAGCATCGGCAAAGGTGAATAGAATACAAGTCTATTACCGAATCAATTAGTCGCGGTGAATTAAAAACGTTTTAGAGGTAGTTGTCCCGCTTAACCGCACCCTGTTTTAGAATACACATATCTCTATGACGTGCAACCTCCCAGCTGGGGGGGGTGACCCATTCCCCTCTGTTGTGCGTGCAGTGGGCGGCGTAGTGAGTGGTGGGATGCGGTGGTGTGCATCCCACACGTCGACCGAACATGGAATAAGGGATTTTACATGTCGACGGTGGCTGGGGGCTTGGAGGAATGCTAAAAATATTATCACAGATCGCGGTGATTAATAAGCTGTCGTACGGGCGAGTGGGGCTGACAGGGGGCAGCAGGGCCTTACAGAGGTGGCTTGGTGGGAGCAAGTGGGAGTGAAATGGTGATGGCTTGAGGTACGATATGCCCCTACTCTATGTGGAGGTGGGTGCGTGCAGGGGGGGCCACTGGGGGGGTGCAGATGGGTTAGTCGCCCACTGCCTTGACTGCACGCGTGAGTCGCGGCTAGGGGTGGGGAGGTAGAGGAAAATTCTGGAAATGTGGCACGTCATAGAGATATGGTGCAATCCAGGAAGGTGTGCAAATGAGGTTAAATATGAGTTGCGTGAACCCAATGGGGTTGCCCTGAAGTGCTCATGGGGTCAGGAACACCGATATGGGGGGTGCCGTATATCTCTATGACGTGCAACCCCCCAGCTGGGGGGGGTGACCCATTCCCCTCTGTTGTGCGTGCAGTGGGCGGCGTAGTGAGTGGTGGGATGCGGTGGTGTGCATCCCACACGTCGACCGAACATGGAATAAGGGATTTTACATGTCGACGGTGGCTGGGGGCTTGGAGGAATGCTAAAAATATTATCACAGATCGCGGTGATTAATAAGCTGTCGTACGGGCGAGTGGGGCTGACAGCGTGACAGGGGGCAGCAGGGCCTTACAGAGGTGGCTTGGTGGGAGCAAGTGGGAGTGAAATGGTGATGGCTTGAGGTACGATATGCCCCTACTCTATGTGGAGGTGGGTGCGTGCAGGGGGGGCCACTGGGGGGGTGCAGATGGGTTAGTCGCCCACTGCCTTGACTGCACGCGTGAGTCGCGGCTAGGGGTGGGGAGGTAGAGGAAAATTCTGGAAATGTGGCACGTCATAGAGATATATAGACCTGTTAACCCAATCGAGCCCCGGATTTCGCTATACATATCACCTTTGAGTCCAAAAAAACGCATCCGAAAATCAGGTCGGAGTCGCGGGGGACTAGATATCCAGTACTGCCCCTGTATGACATTCCTCGATGCATGTGACAGATGACTGCATTATTCGGCTCGAGACCGCGAGTCACAGCGATAGAGACCGCGAGCCGCGTGTTAGTGCTACCAGCGAGACACTTTACGTCTGAGAGACACTTTACGTCTGTCAATTACTGTAGCCGTACTCGTACAGCCGTGCATAGCTCACGTAGCATAAGCTACTTAGACTCTCGTACTCTCATATGTTATATCCTTACAGTCACATATCTCACGTTTCAGCCTCATATTTTTTTGCTTACAGCGATAGTTATAAAAACACCGATATACAGAATATTCTACCCTGTATGTGTTTCAAACTATCTATTAGGTTGTGATTTACCACCACGCACCACTGCTTTTTCTGATCTCACGACCGATTTCAAATTAGCCGCCAAACGCGTGTTGAACTGGCAGTCAGCAAAATTATTTGATGATTGCCTTTTGCCGGCGGTTGAACTGACACTCCGCAGGTCGACCCGGCGTTAATTTTACATTGTTTTTACCTTTTATGATTGGGAATTCTTTTACGATTGCCCTCTCGGCCTTTCATCAAACTTCAATGTGAAAACGCGTCCGTAATTATCACATCGCTCTGCCAAAATTTGAGGGACGCCTTAGATTTTAGCTTCATTACGAGCAATTACGGCGGAAGCGCTGGCCAATTTTTTGAAAATTGCTAAAACTTGACAAAAATCTCCATCTCCAACCCTACGAGAACGACAAGCGCAACATCGTCACCTTCACCAACTCCAACGGACTGGAAGGACTACCATGTCGTCGTTCACACCTACAACAACACCGGGATCCCAATCACCAACTGAAGAGCGTAACTCACAAGCTCAACGACGTTTATTTACTTCACGTCAACCTCTTGCGACATCTCCAACGCTCGAAAAAGTTTCCATCACGACCAACGCCCTTCTCCAAGATGTCCATGCGCTCACCGCCACCGTCGCTGAGCTCTCCACCACCCTCGCCTCGCTTGGATCAGCATTTCAACGCTCATCTGCCCAGACCAACGAGATCTACGGGAATTACGTCACGAAGGAGGAATTCAACGACATCAATCAACTCAACGAGATTGTCATCAACGACCTCATCAAAGTACGAGACGAGTGCAAGGACGCCACGTTACTGGCTCGCACTCTGGCGAGTAGAACTCCTTCATCTTCGACGCCATCTTCAGTCGTCATTACTTCGGACAAGATGTTTGACACCACGAAGGAATTGGACACTATTCCAGAAGTAACGCCATTGGAACATCGAAATGGCCAAGCACTTCCCCCAACCAGGATCAAGCACATCATGGACGACGACACCAGCGCCTTCGGTACCACGCGGTTAGGAATTGGTGTCAGGGGCCCCGCCTCAGGAAGTTTATCCCGGTCTGGATTCCGACCGATCACAATCCGGCTGACATTTTCACTAAAGCCCTTCCTACCACAAAACACGGGGTTCCCATTATCGACAAGTTCACTGCCCGCCTCTTGGATATTAAGGACCGGGTTGTTAAGCTGACGGAGAAACTACGAGCAGCTGCAGCACAGAAGCTTCATGCCCAGCAGCAGCAACTACAACGACAACAACAACATGACGAGATTGTCTTAGCATCACTGCAACGGCAGAACTTGATAGGGTGACCCGAGGCGAGGGAAGGTGGGCCTCTGCGAGCATGTCTATTTCTAAAGACCCGGAGGCACCAGTAAGACCAGTTCTTGCTAATGCAAATGCCTGTATCTCTGCTTGCTCCGTATCCGAGTATATTGATATTGCTTGTTTTCATTACCATGCCACTGCCACCCACATCCACAGAATGTGGTGGTGTCACGGGGGACTAGATATCGCCAGTACTGCCCCTGTATGACATTCCTCGATGCATGTGACAGATGATTGCATTATTCGGCTCGAGACCGCGAGTCACAGCGATAGAGACCGCGAGCCACGTGTTAGTGCTACCAGCGAGACACTTTACGTCTGAGAGACACTGTACGTCTGTCAATTAGCCGTACTCGTACAGCCGTGCATAGCTCACGTAGCATAAGCTACTTAGACTCTCGTACTCTCATATGTTATATCCTTTACAGTCACATATCTCACGTTTCAGCCTCATATTTTTTTGCTTACAGCGATAGTTATAAAACACCGATATACCGAATATTCTACCCTGTATGTGTTTCAAACTATCTATTACGGAGGTCCATTATTGTCAAGGTCCGTAGGACCAGATGTTTTGCTGGATTCAATGCACCGTAGGTCATAACTTGCATGACTCCGTTTGGTTGTACCAGTACTCGTACAGTACTTGGTGACAGATACCTAGGTCACAGATAGCTTTATATTCGTTTATCTTTATAATCAGTTTACACTTGTATGATAATTACTCAGTGAACACCCGATATATTGTCGGCACAATATATCACACAGGTTATGGGGTATCACCCCGCTTTTATCACTGCTGACTTTGCCATGATTGGCTAAGCTTTTCCGCATGGCGGGGCGTTGGGGCCTCGCGAGGTGTTGAATTGGCCACTTTAGGGCGTGCGGTTTGCGCTATGTTGCGGTGAGATCTTGGATTGGGGACTTTCGGCCTCTTCTTCGAATGTCCGCGTTGGATTTTGTTTTTGACTTGGCTTGATCAACCCTGTCGACATCTCCTTGGCCGCCGTGTATTCGACTTCGTTGGTTTCGTTCGACCCCCCTTTCACCTCACTCCGTAACTGCAAATCCGTCGCTCGCCACCTTACAATTTGAACCTCGCCTTTTCCCCAACACCCCTCCTATGCTAATTCTTACCGATTCCATAGACAAGGCGGCCGGGGGGGTACGCAAGTTGGTGAAATTAGGGGTGACCCCAAATCTCCGGTTTCCTTAAAGGTGAGTGATTATTGTGTACACATAAATAAATATTTGGACACAAGGTTCTTATTGAATGTGAAAGCCTGTGGAATATGGTATCCCAGGACTGCTCTCGCTTCATATGAAGAAGAACATACAACCTTCGGGACGGGTCTCCGTAGACCGTTGTCCCCACGCGCGGATGAACACGGAGGGAAGCACGCGAGGATGGACCCCGCGAGGATGGACCCCGTGGCTGACCTGAATCAAGAGGCAATTCTGTTTGTTGAGGCATACGGAGCGCCAAGGTGCTCTGTACACGGAGTAGGCGACCCAGCCGGAAAGTGCAGCGTTTGCGATAGAGCAAACAGGCTCGCTGGGCATTGGGGAGGGAGGGAGGTTTTCAGTTCCGACATTGACCGGTTGTACCCTCGGACGTCGGCTCGTGCATATTTGTCTTGCACCTTGATCAACGTATATGCCAAAAAGATGATGGAGGAGGCTACAAAGGCGTATTGCAACATGACACTTCTCGCGAACCCGCCTGAGGCGTGCACCTCTCTCCGGGCCGCGGGCTCTAAAATAGATTTTTTAAAAAATGTAATTTTTCTACTAACTGTGCTCGCAGGGCTTCAAGACAACGGTAACAAGGGCGATGGGGCGACACAGGTAAGACATGAGGTGCGTCAACCCGTATTTACAGTGCACGAAACTCCCCTGTCCGTATCTGTAGCGCCGTACCTTGCATGTAGTGCCCGACACCCCTGCTCAAACAAGCCAGACACAAGTCGTACAGCCACTGAAAAACCTAAGATGGCCAACACGAAAGCCGGCAATGTGCGAAAATTCGGAGAAAGAAGTCCCCAGCAAGTGGGGCAAGAAGAAAAATCGAGCAGGTTCATGGGGCACGAAAGAGGATCAGCAGACCAAGCGAACACCGAGGAGTTCATCAGAGAAATAGAAGCGCAGCCAGCGAAGAGAACCGACGGGTACCCAGGCGGAGCGACCATGCCAGAGCTCTGCGACACACATGGTGAAGATATGAAAAAACTGATTGAGGCCGCGGGGGCAGCAGACGCGGATATGACGGCGCTGGAGGCGGTGGCAGAGTACATGGCCACCGTCTACGAGGACGCGCGGAACGTGAAGTACCAGCGAGGCTTCCCACTGGAAACTATTTACGGGCTCCCGGCAGGGCACGGCAGAACCCACTACCAGCTGGTAGTGAATTGCACTGACCTCACCTCAGAGGAGCAGGATGAAGTTGGCATGCACAAGAAGGGACCGCAGGTGACGGTGGGGCCCTTTCGGGAAGAGCCAAAAGCAGCGAAGCAGTACATCGGCCACTTGGAGTCGGCGATCCGACACTTTCACGACCTCCCTGACACCGCTCCGGTTCTGTGCAGCGGCAAAACCCAGCTACGCTGGTATGCTGATAAGATAGCAGAGCTTCATCTCACCTTTGAAAAAAGTGAATATGCCATCACCGCGCTGGCGACATCTCTGGCACATCTACCTCTTCACTGCGTACCACTGGGGGCAGACGACTTCCAAGCAGCAGACGTTTGCATCCCGAGGGTACGGGTATTTCATCCGAGGCAGACCAGGACGGGCAACGCGGAGCGACAGCTGCACATAATCAGCGAAGAGCTGCGTGGGCACACGACCAAAGACTTGGAGAAACAACTGCGCAGTATGCCCTCTGTTGAATCAGCAATCAAAGGGGCGCGGGGACTGCCCGCGTACATGGAGAAACACACCAACAGCATACGGCTGGTGGCGGTCACGGAGGAGGCCGCTGACAACATAGAGTCGAAGGTGCTGGCCTTCCCGGGTCTCGGGGAATACACGGTACAGAGAATCAGACCATCGCTAACGAACAGAGGCGAGGACGAGACAGAGGTGATCGTAGTTGATAAGGGGAGCACCATCAACCTGGCCGCGGACCTCCCGAACTTAGTCGCGGCCATCCAGGAGGTGTTTACACAGGCGGGCCTAGGCGAAGCAGCAGAACATCTAAAGCCACTGCCAGCGACGACGGTGAGGCCAGGGACTGACCCAGCAAAGCCGGAAACGTATATGCGGGTAAGAATCACAAAAAGCGGCAATCTTTTCACCGGGCTAGCCAGCGAAGCGGCGTATGAGTGGCTGGGGAAGCAAGACAGACGTACGGTCCGTCTCTCTCTCCCCAACAAATCTCGGTCCTACCTCCTCCAACACTCTGACTTTTCTCGCACGGGAGATAAGTTTAAGGGCAGAAGAGGGAAGGCAGCGCCATCAGCAGCGGGGGCGCAGCAGACGGAAGACATCGTGCAAGCGCTGGAGAGCAAGCTCTCCAACCAGTGGGCGAAAGTTGCGAAGGGCGGGGCCGGTGACGAGGCCATCAACGAGCTCCGCAAGGCCGTGGAGAAGCTCGAGGGCACGTGTAAAAGCGGCTTCACGGACAGCGTTGAGGCCACGAACAAGGTCTCCAGCAAGGTTGACGAGGTGAAGGACTCCGTGATCGACCTCACTGAGGAGAACCGAGAGTTCCAGAAGCAGCATCTTGGAATCTCCAGCGACATATTGAAGTCCTTCAGTAACTCCAACAACGCACTGGCCAAGTTGCTGAAAGGGCAACGCACCCCCGAGCCGGCTAAGAAAAATCTGCGCCGGCCACGAGAAGCGAGCGAGCCATCTGACAGCGACGGAGGTATGGAGCTCGACGAAGAGACGCTGTCGGAGTTCAGACGTCTGCAAAGAGCACGGGTAAGTTCCCTCCGGGAAAAATCATCCTCACGGGATAAAGGACCCCTCGCATATGGCGTTGAGGGTAACAGCACAGGGACACACAATCTGACTGAAAAGTTTGGGCATCGGCTCCGAAATCAGGCACAAGACGAAAAGTGGAACCCCACCACTTGCGTCACTGAACCAGTCCGAACACAGCACAAGAGGAAGGGAAATCAGCTGAATAAGTACTGGCTGGGTTCCTGTATGCATCGCAGGCCAAGGCAGACGAAAGGAAAAAACTGGAGCAGCTGGAACAACAGCTGGCAGAGCCTCGCTCCAACCGAAGCCAACGCTCCAGGAGCTGACAGAAACAGCCTGGCGGAGGCCACATCCTGTATAGGCCCCTACAGTTTTGAAGCTAGGAAAAGCCCTGTATACCAGAAAATCCTGGTTAAACAAATACCTGAAGTAAAAAGTAACTCTGCTAAATCCAAACCTGCTGCTGGTAATAGTGCATCGTGCCCATACTCCTGCACAGTGCCGATCGGAACCCAGGCTGCAAAGCCCACGACTAGACACAAGTGTGAAA